>JARFJB010001065.1:0-46055 GCA_036346205.1 Vesta saturnalis
TCTCAGCAGTTGTTGGTTCTTCCTCATATACTTTATTCTTCACAAAGCCCCAAAGAAAAAAATCCAATGGAGTTATATCGGGAGATCTAGCTGGCCAAGGTATCGGTCCTTGTCTTCCTATCAATTTTCGTGAAACGTCGAATTTCACTTTAAGGGCATGATGGGGGTCTTGTTGGAAAAATATCTTCTTTGAGCCAAAGGTACATTCTCCAATAAATGATATAATTCGTTTTTAGAAAATTATTTTCTACCCCAGAGTGTGCCATTGAAAAAAAGGACCAACAATAGTTCCGTGAATATTCCCAAACATTCACTGACCATTTATTTTGAGAGACTAAAAATGGTGTGGATTTTATTTAAAAAATGAAAATTATGTCTGTTCACAAATCCATTTCGATGAAATGTACATTCGTCGGTAAATAATATCGATATAAAATTTTCGTTCGCATTTAACTGTTGTTGAACCCACTGGCAAAATTAATTCGATTTTGAAAATCTTGTTCTTTCAGCTCTTGATGTAATTGTACATGATAGGGGTGAAATTTATTTTCTTTAACATTCGTCCACGGAAGTTTGACTGATTTCAAATTGTTAAATTTCGGAATACTAACGGGGGTTTTCAACGTACAAGACACGAAATTCATTTTCCATTTGTAACAACTTTAGCTCTTTCGTTTTTAGGATATCCAACACTTCCAGTACTTTAAAAATCTTTTAAAAGATTGCGAAACGATTCTTCTTTGGTTGTCTTCGATCAGGATAACGCTGCCCGTAGATTCGACGGGCCAATAAACAATTTTGTTTGATTCTCCAAGCACAAATATCATGTCAACTAATTCATTTTGCAAAAATTACTCATTATAATTCTTAAATAAACGTATTACGTATATGATGTTCAAAGTTAAGCGTCAAACATTCACACTGCAATAAAGTAATTAACTCAGTTACGTTTGAACATACACGCGAAATGACAAACAGATCCTATTGCTGAATTTTTTCTAAATATTCTTTGTTTTCATAGCTTGATTGATTTAAACAATTATCATAAAAATCGAGAAATTCAGTAAAAAGCTGGATTATCAAAAACGGCAAAAATAAATACCAACAATGTTATATCAAAAATTGTAATTAAATTTCCTATCTATCAATGTAAACAATGTATACCTTTCCATTTAAATAAGTTATCTATGATTAAAATTTAAACTTTGCAAATTCAGTAAAAAGCTGGATTATCAAAAACGGCAAAACATAAATACAACAATGTTATATCAAAAAAAGTAATTAAATTTCCTATCTAACAATGTAAAACAATGTATACCTTTCCATTTAAAAAATCAATTATCTATGATTGAAAATCTTAAACTTTGCATTACGATATCTCGAAAATTAAAAAAGAAATATTACTATTTTTACGATTTTATGTAGCACAGTCTATGACTAATCAACCATTAAAATTTTAGTGTTACACATTTTCAATACGGGTTACAATTTTTTTTCAACCTCTAAATTTTCAAAAATGGAATGGCGCCTAAATTGCGCGTTTAAGATACCTCATATAGTGAATAAAGTGCCCTTAAAATTAACCAGGGAATCCAAATTTATAATAATATACGGTTGTTCCATTTAAAAAATATAACTTTGTGTTTAAATTATAGAGTAGTAATTTTGGAAAATATTTTTAATTGTAAGAAAGATTACACCATCCTGCAATAAAATTTTGAAAACATATTGTATAAACTCATAAAGCTTCGTCCAGCATTTGGGATGTATGTTAAAAATTGAATTAAATTATAAGGAAAAACAAAAGCAAAATCACTGCATCTTGCATTTTTTCTTAATAAAAAGTAGAGGCTAAAAAATTTATTAATCAATTAATTTTGAAATTAAACACAAATATAGGGGAAAATACCAAAGATTATAAAGTTCTGAAAGGGAAAAAAAAGGGAAAAGGGAGAGGGAGAAAGAGGGAGAGGGGAAGAGGGAGAAAGAGGGAGAGGGAGAGGGAGAGGGAGAAGAGGGAGAGGGAGAGGGAGAGGGGAGGAGGGAGAGGGAGGGAGAGGGAGGAGGGAGAGGAGGGGAGAGGGAGAGGGGAGAGGGGAGGGAAGAAGGGGAGAGGGAGAGGGAGAGGGGAGGGAGGGGAGAGGGAGAGGGAGAGGGAGAGGGAGGAGGGGAAGAGGGAGAGGGGAGGGAAGAGGGAGAGGGGAGGAGGGGAGAGGGAGAGGAGAGGGAGAGGGAGAGGGAGAAGAGGGGAGGGGAGAAGAGGGAGGGAGAAAGGGAGAAGAGGGAGAGGGAGGAGGGAGGAGAGGGAGAGGGAGAGGGAGGGAGGGAGAGGGGAGAGGGAGAGGGAGAGGGAGAGGGAGAGGGAGAGGGAGAGGGAGAGGGAGGAGGGAGAAGAGGGGAGAGGGGAGAGGGAGAGGGAGAGGGAGAGGGGAGGGAGAGGGGAGAGGAGAGGGAGAGGGAGAGGGAGAGGGAGAGGGAGAAGAGGGGAGGGGAGGGAGAGGGGAGGGAGGAGAGGGAGAGGGAGAGGGAGGGAGAGGGAGGGGAGAGGGGAGGGAGAGGGAGAGGGAGAGGGAGAGGGAGAGGGAGAGGGGAGGGAGAGGGGAGGGAGAGGGAGAGGGAGAGGGGGAGAGGGAGGGAGGGGAGAGGGAGAGGGAGAGGGGAGAGGGGGAGGGAGGGGAGAGGGAGAGGGAGAGGGGAGGGGGGAGAGGGGAGGGAGGAGAGGGAGAGGGGAGAGGGAGAGGGAGAGGGAGGGGAGAGGGAGGGAGGAGGGGAGAGGGAGAGGGGAGGGGAGAGGGAGAGGAGAGGGGAGAGGGAGAGGGAGAGGGAGAGGGAGAGGGAGGAGGGGAGAGGGAGAGGGAGAGGGGAGAGGGAGGGGAGAGGGGAAGAGGGAGGGGGAGGGGGAGGGGAGGGGGAGAGGGAGAGGGGGAGGGAGAGGGAGAGGGAGGGAAGAGGGAGAGGGAGGGAAGAGGGAGAAAGGGGAGGGAGGAGGGGAGGGGAAGGAGGGGAAGAGGGGAGGGAGAGGGAGAGGGAGAGGGAGAGGGAGGGAGAGGGGAGGGAGAGGGAGAGGGGAGAGGGAGGGGAGAGGGGAGAGGGAGAGGGAGAGGGGAGAGGGAGAGGGGAGGGGGGGAGGGAGAGGGAGAGGGGAGGGAGGGAGGGAGAGGGGAGGGGAGGGAGAGGGGAGGGGAGGGAGAGGGAGAGGGAGGGGGAGGGGAGAGGGAGGGGGAGGGAGAGGGAGAGGGAGAGGGAGAGGGAGGGAGAGGAGAGGGGAGGGAAGGGAGAGGGAGAGGGAGAGGGAGAGGGAGAGGGGAGGGAGAGGGAGAGGGAGAGGGAGAGGGAGAGGAGAGGGAGAGGAGAGGAGAGGGAGAGGAGAGGAGAGGAGAGGGAGAGGAGAGGGGAGAGGGAGAGGGGAGAGGGAGGAGGAGAGGAGAGGAGGAGGAGAGGAGAGGGAGAGGAGAGGAGAGGGAGAGGGAGAGAGGGGGAGAGGGAGAGGAGAGGGAGGGAGGGGGAGGGGAGGAGGGGAGAGGGAGAGGGAGAGGGAGGGGAGAGGGAGAGGGAGGGGAGAGGGAGAGGGAGAGGAGAGGGAGGGAGGGAGAGGGAGAGGGAGAGGGAGAGGGAGGGAGAGGGGAGAGGGGAGGGAGAGGGGAGAGGGGAGGGGAGGGAGAGGGAGAGGGGAGAGGGAGAGGGAGAGGGAGAGGGAGAGAGAGAGAGAGAGAGAGAGGGAGGGAGAGAGAGAGAGAGAGAGGGGAGGGAGAGGGAGGGAGAGGAGGGAGAGGGAGGGAGAGGGGAGGGGGGAGGGAGGGGAGGGAGGGGAGGGAGGGGAGAGGGGGGAGGGGAGGGGAGGGAGGGAGAGGGAGAGGGAGAGGAGGGGAGAGGGAGGGGAGGGGAGAGGGGAGGGAGGGGAGAGGGGAGGGAGAGGAGGGAGAGGGAGGGAGAGGGGGGAGAGGGAGAGGGGAGAGGGAGGGAGAGGGAGGGGAGAGGGAGGAGAGGAGGGAGGGGAGGGAGGGGAGGGAGGGGAGAGGGGAGGAGGGAGGGGAGGGGAGGGGAGGGAGGGGAGAGGGAGGGAGAGGGAGGGGAGAGGGAGGGGAGAGGGAGGGAGGGAGGGGAGAGGGAGGGGGGAGGGAGGGGAGAGGGAGGGAGAGGGAGGAGGGAGGGAGAGGGAGAGGGGAGAGGGGAGGGAGAGGGGAGGAGGGGGAGGGAGAGGGAGGGAGGAGAGGGGAGAGGGAGGGAGAGGGAGAGGAGGGGAGAGGGAGAGGGAGGGGAGAGGGAGAGGGAGAGGGAGAGGGAGAGGGAGAGGGAGGAGAGGGAGAGGGAGAGGGAGAGGGGGAGGGGAGAGGGAGAGGGGAGGGGAGGGAGAGGGGAGGGAGAGGGAGAGGGGAGAGGGGAGAGGGAGAGGGAGAGGGAGAGGAGAGGGGGAGAGGGAGAGGGGAGAGGGAGAGGGAGAGGGAGGGGAGAGGGAGAGGGAGGGAGAGGGAGAGGGGGGAGAGGGGAGAGGGAGAGGGGAGAGGGAGGGGGGGAGGGAGAGGGAGGGGAGGGAGAGGGAGAGGGAGAGGGAGAGGGAGAGGGGGAGGAGGGGAGGGAGGGGAGAGGGAGAGGGAGAGGGAGGGAGGGGAGAGGGAGAGGGAGAGGGGAGGAGGGGAGAGGGAGAGGGAGAGGAGGGAGGGGAGGGAGAGGGAGAGGGAGAGGGAGAGGGAGAGGGAGAGGGAGGGAGGGAGAGGGGAGAGGGGAGAGGGGAGGGAGGGGAGAGGGAGAGGGAGAGGGGAGAGGGAGAGGGAGAGGGAGAGGGGGAGGGAGAGGAGAGGGAGAGGGGGAGGAGGAGAGGGAGGAGGGAGAGGGAGGAGGGAGAGGGAGAGGGGAGGGGAGAGGGAGAGGGGAGGGAGAGGGGGGAGGGGAGAGGGGAGAGGAGAGGGAGAGGGAGAGGGAGAGGGAGAGGGGGGGAGAGGGAGAGGGAGAGGGAGGGAGAGGGAGAGGGAGGGAGAGGGAGAGGGGAGGGGAGGGGAGAGGGGAGAGGGGAGAGGGAGAGGGAGAGGGGAGAGGGAGAGGGGAGGGGAGGGAGAGGAGAGGGGGGAGGGGAGAGGGGAGGGAGAGGGAGAGGGAGAGGGAGAGGGGAGGAGGGGAGAGGGAGAGGGAGAGGGGAGAGGGAGAGGGAGAGGGGGAGAGGGAGGAGGGAGAGGGAGGAGAGGAGAGGGAGAGGGAGGAGAGGGGAGGGAGAGGGAGGAGGAGGAGAGGGAGGAGGGGAGAGGGAGAGGGAGGAGGGAGAGGGAGAGGGAGAGGAGAGGAGAGGGAGAGGGGAGAGGGAGAGGGGAGGGAGAGGGAGAGGGAGAGGGAGAGGGAGAGGGAGGGAGGGGAGAGGGAGAGGGAGAGGGGGGAGAGGGAGAGGGAGAGGGGAGAGGGAGAGAGGGGAGAGGGGAGGGAGGAGAGGGAGAGGGAGAGGGGAGGGAGAGGGGAGGGAGAGGGAGAGGAGAGAGGGAGAGAGAGGAGGAGAGGGAGAGGGAGAGGGGAGAGGGGAGGGAGAGGGAGAGGGAGGGAGAGGGAGGGAGAGGGGGAGAGGGAGAGGGAGGGAGGGGAGAGGGGAGGGAGGGGAGGGAGAGGGAGGGAGGAGGGGGGAGAGGGAGGGAGAGGGAGGGAGAGGGGGAGGGAGGGAGGGGGAGGGAGAGGGGAGGGAGAGGGAGGGAGAGGGAGGGAGAGGGAGAGGGAGAGGGAAAGAGAGAGAGAGAGAGAGAGAGAGAGAGAGGGAGAGAGGGAGAGGGGAGGGGAGAGGGAGAGGGAGAGGAGGGAGGGGGAGAGGGAGAGGGAGGGGGGGAGAGGGGAGGGGAGGGGAGGGAGAGGGAGAGAGGGAGGGAGAGGGGGGAGGGAGAGGGAGAGGGGAGGGAGAGGGAGGGAGGGGAGGGGAGGGAGGGAGAGGGGAGAGGGGAGGGGAGAGGAGGAGAGGGGAGGGGAGAGGAGGGAGAGGGGAGGGGAGAGGGAGAGGGAGAGGGAGAGGGAGAGGGAGAGGGAGGGAGAGGAGAGGGAGAGGGAGAGGGAGGGAGAGGAGAGGGAGAGGGAGAGGGGAGAGGGAGGGGAGAGGGAGAGGGGAGGGGAGAGGGAGGGAGAGGGAGAGGGGAGGGGAGGGAGAGGGGAGGGGAGGGGGAGGGGAGGGAGAGGGAGGGGGAGGGAGGAGGGAGGGGAGGGAGGGAGAGGGAGAGGGGAGGGAGAGGGGAGAGGGAGAGGGAGGGAGGGAGGGGAGAGGGGGAGGGGAGAGGGAGAGGGAGAGGGAGGAGAGGGGGGGAGAGGGAGAGGGAGAGGGAGAGGGAGGGAGAGGGGAGAGGGAGAGGAGAGGGGAGGAGGGAGAGGGAGAGGGGAGAGGGAGGGAGGGAGAGGGAGAGGGAGAGGGGAGAGGGAGAGGGAGAGGAGAGGGAGAGGGGGGAGGGAGAGGGAGAGGGAGAGGGAGGAGGGGAGAGGGAGGAGAGGGGAGGGAGAGGGAGAGGGGAGGGAGAGGGAGAGGGAGAGGGGAGAGGGAGAGGGAGAGGGGAGAGGGGAGAGGGAGAGGGAGAGGGAGAGGGAGAGGGAGGGGAGAGGGGGAGAGAGGGGAGAGGGAGGGGAGAGGGGAGAGGAGGGAGGGGAGAGGGAGAGGGAGAGGGAGGGAGGGAGAGGGAGAGGGGAGGGAGGGAGAGGGAGAGGGAGAGGGGGAGAGGAGAGGGGAGAGGGAGAGGGGAGGGAGAGGGAGAGGGGAGGAGGGAGAGGGAGAGGGAGAGGGAGAGGGAGAGGGAGAGGGAGAGGAGAGGAGAGGAGGAGGGGAGGAGGGGAGGAGGAGAGGAGAGGAGAGGGGGAGGGGGAGAGGGGAGGGGAGAGGGAGAGGGGAGGGAGAGGGAGGGGGAGGGGGGAGAGGGAGAGGGAGAGGAGGGAGAGGGAGAGGGAGAGGGAGAGGGAGAGGGAGAGGGGAGAGGAGGGAGAGGGAGAGGGAGAGGGAGAGGGGAGGGAGGGAGAGGGGGAGGGAGAGGGGAGGGAGAGGGAGAGGGAGAGGGAGAGGGAGAGGGAGAGGGAGGGAGGGGAGAGGGGAGAGGGAGAGGGAGAGGGGAGAGGGGAGGAGGGGAGGGGAGAGGGGAGAGGGGAGGGGAGGGGGAGAGGGAGAGGGGGAGGGAGAGGGAGAGGGGAGGGGAGGAGAGGAGAGGGAGAGGGAGAGGGAGAGGGAGAGGGAGAGGGAGAGGGAGAGGGAGAGGGGAGGGAGGGGAGGAGAGGGAGAGGGAGAGGGAGAGGGAGAGGGAGAGGGAGAGGGGAGGGGAGGAGAGGGAGAGGGGAGAGGGGAGAGGGAGGGGGAGAGGGAGAGGGAGAGGGAGAGGGGAGAGGAGAGGAGAGGGAGAGGGGAGAGGGGAGGGGAGGGGAGGGGAGGGGAGAGGGAGAGGAGGGGAGGGAGAGGGGAGAGGGAGAGGGAGAGGGGAGAGGGGAGAGGGGAGGAGAGGGAGAGGGAGGAGAGGGGGAGAGGGGAGAGGGGAGAGGAGAGGGAGAGGGAGAGGGAGAGGGGAGAGGGAGAGGGGAGAGGGAGAGGGAGAGGGAGAGGGAGAGGAGGGAGAGGGAGAGGGGAGAGGGAGAGGGAGGGAGAGGGGAGGGGAGAGGGAGAGGGGAGGGGAGAGGGAGAGGGGAGAGGGAGAGGAGAGGGAGAGGGAGAGGGAGAGGAGAGGGGAGGGAGAGGGAGAGGGAGAGGGAGGGGGAGAGGGGGAGGGAGAGGGAGAGGGGAGGGAGAGGGAGGGAGAGGGAGAGGGAGAGGAGAGGAGAGGGAGAGGGAGGGAGAGGGGAGGGAGGGAGAGGGGAGAGGGAGAGGGAGAGGGGGAGAGGGAGAGGGAGAGGAGAGGGAGGGAGAGGGGGAGAGGGGGAGAGGGAGAGGAGAGGGAGAGGGAGGAGAGGGGAGAGGGAGGGAGAGGGAGAGGGAGAGGGAGAGGGAGAGGGAGAGGGAGAGGAGAGGAGAGGAGGGAGGAGGGAGGAGGGAGAGGGGAGAGGGGAGAGGGAGAGGGAGGGGGAGAGGAGAGGGAGAGGAGAGGAGAGGGAGAGGGAGAGGGAGGGAGGAGAGGGAGAGGAGAGGAGAGGGGAGAGGGAGGGAGAGGGAGAGGGAGAGGGAGAGGGAGAGGAGAGGGAGAGGGAGGGGAGAGGGAGAGGGGGGAGAGGGGAGAGGGGAGGGAGAGGGAGAGGGGGAGGGAGAGGGAGAGGGGAGAGGGAGAGGGAGGGGGAGGGAGGGAGAGGGAGAGGGAGAGGGGAGGGAGGGAGAGGGAGAGGGAGAGGGAGAGGGGAGGAGAGGGGGAGAGGAGAGGGAGAGGGAGAGGGAGAGAGGGAGAGGGAGAGGGGGAGAGGGAGAGGAGAGGAGAGGGAGAGGGAGGGGAGGGAGAGGGAGGGAGAGGGGGGAGGGGGAGGGAGGGAGAGGGAGGGGGAGGGAGGGGAGGGAGGGGAGAGGGAGAGAGAGGAGAGGGGAGAGGAGAGGAGAGGAGAGGAGAGGGAGGGGGAGAGGGGAGAGGGAGAGGGAGAGGGAGAGGGAGAGGAGAGGAGGGAGGGAGAGGGAGGGAGAGGGAGGGAGAGGGAGGGAGAGGGAGGAGAGGGAGGGGAGGGAGGGAGAGAGGAGGGAGAGGAGGGAGAGGGAGGGGAGGAGGAGAGGGAGGGAGAGGGGAGGAGAGGGAGGGAGAGGAGGAGGGGGGGAGAGGGAGAGGGAGGAGGGGGAGGGGAGAGGGAGAGGGAGAGGGGGAGAGGGAGAGGGGAGAGGGAGAGGGAGGGAGAGGGAGAGGGAGGGGAGAGGGAGAGGGAGAGGGAGAGGGGAGAGGGAGAGGGGAGAGAGGGAGAGGGGAGGGAGAGGGAGAGGGAGGGAGAGGAGAGGGGGAGAGGGAGAGAGGGAGAGGAGAGGGAGAGAGAGGAGAGGGAGAGGAGAGGGAGAGGAGAGGGGAGAGGGGAGGGGAGGGAGAGGGAGAGAGGGAGAGGGAGAGGGAGAGGGAGGGAGAGGGGAGGGAGGGAGAGGGAGAGGGAGGGAGGGGGAGAGGGAGGGGAGAGGGAGGGAGGGGGAGGGAGAGGGGAGGGAGAGGGGAGAGGGAGAGGGGAGGGAGAGGGAGAGGGAGAGAGAGGGAGAGGGAGAGGGAGAGGGAGAGGGAGGGAGGGGGAGGGAGGAGAGGGAGAGGGAGAGGGAGGGAGAGGAGAGGGAGAGGGGAGGGAGGGAGAGGGAGAGGGAGAGGGAGAGGGAGAGGGAGAGGGAGAGGGGAGGAGAGGGAGGGGAGAGGGGAGGGGAGGGAGGGAGAGGGGAGGGGGAGAGGGGAGGAGAGGGAGGGAGAGGGAGGGGAGAGGGAGAGGGGAGGGGAGAGGGGAGGGAGAGGAGGGGAGAGGGGAGAGGGGAGAGGGGAGAGGGAGAGGGGAGGGAGAGGGAGAGGGAGAGGGAGAGGGGAGGGGGGGAGGAGAGGGGAGGGGAGAGGGAGGGGAGAGGGAGAGGGGGAGAGGGAGGGGAGAGGGAGAGGGAGGGGAGAGGGGAGAGGGGAGAGGGGAGAGGGGAGGGAGGGGAGAGGGAGAGGGGAGGGAGAGGGGAGAGGAGAGGGGGAGAGGGGAGAGGGGAGAGGGAGGGAGGGAGAGGAGAGGGAGGGAGGGGAGAGGGGAGAGGGAGAGGGGAGAGGAGAGGGAGAGGGGAGAGGAGGGAGGGGAGAGGGAGAGGGAGAGGGAGAGGGGAGAGGGGAGAGGGGAGGAGGGAGAGGGAGGGGAGAGGGAGAGGGAGGGGAGAGGGGGAGGGAGGGAGAGGGAGAGGGAGAGGGAGAGGGAGAGGGAGAGGGGAGAGGGGAGAGGGAGAGGGAGAGGGAGGGGAGAGGGAGAGGGAGAGGGAGAGGGAGGGAGAGGGAGAGGGAGGGGAGAGGGGAGAGGGAGGAGGGAGAGGAGAGGGGAGGGAGAGGGGAGAGGAGAGGGAGGAGAGGGAGAGGGGGGAGGGAGAGGGAGAGGGAGGGAGAGGGAGGAGGGAGAGGGAGAGGGAGAGGGAGAGGGGGAGAGGGAGGAGGGAGGAGGGAGAGGGAGGAGGGAGAGGGAGAGGGAGGAGGGAGAGGAGAGGGAGGAGAGGAGAGGGAGAGGAGAGGGAGAGGGAGAGGAGAGGGGGAGGGGAGGGAGGGGAGAGGGAGAGGGAGAGGGGAGGAGGGAGGAGAGGAGAGGGAGAGGAGAGGAGAGGGAGGAGAGGAGAGGAGAGGGGAGAGGGAGAGGGAGAGGGGGGAGGGAGAGGGAGAGGAGAGGAGAGGGAGAGGGAGAGGGAGAGGAGAGGGGAGAGGAGAGGGAGAGGGGAGGGAGGGAGAGGGGAGGGAGAGGGGAGAGGGAGAGGGAGAGGAGAGAGGGGAGGGAGAGGAGGGGAGGAGAGGGGAGAGGGGAGGAGAGGGAGGGAGGGAGAGGGGAGAGGGAGAGGGAGAGGGGAGAGGGAGGGAGAGGAGAGAGGGAGAGGGAGAGGGGAGAGGGAGAGGGGAGAGGAGGGGAGAGGGAGAGGGAGGGAGGGGAGGGAGGGAGAGGGAGAGGAGAGGGAGAGGGAGAGGGGGAGAGGGGAGGAGGGAGGGGGAGGGAGGGAGAGGGGAGGGAGAGGGAGGGAGAGGGAGGGAGAGGGAGGGGAGAGGGAGGGGGGAGGGAGAGGGAGAGGGAGAGGGGAGGGGAGGAGGGAGAGGGAGGGAGGGAGAGGGAGAGGGGAGAGGGAGAGGGGGAGAGGGAGAGGGGAGAGGGGAGAGGGAGGGAGAGGGAGGAGGGAGGGAGAGGAGGAGAGGAGGGAGGGAGAGGGAGGGAGAGGGAGAGGAGGAGAGAGGGAGAGGGAGGAGGGGAGGGGAGGGGAGGGGGAGGGAGGGAGAGGGAGAGGGAGAGGGAGGGGAGGGAGGGAGGGAGGGAGAGGGAGGGGAGGGAGGGAGAGGGGAGGGAGAGGGAGGAGAGGGAGGGAGAGGGAGGGGAGAGGGAGAGGGGAGAGGGAGAGGGAGAGGGAGAGGGGAGAGGGGAGGGAGGGGAGGGAGAGGGAGAGGGGAGAGGGAGAGGGGAGAGGGGAGAGGGAGAGGGAGGAGGGAGGGGAGGGAGAGGGAGAGGGAGAGGGAGAGGGAGAGGGAGAGGGAGGGGAGGGAGGGGAGAGGGGAGGAGAGGGAGAGGGAGAGGGAGAGGGAGAGGGGAGAGGGAGAGGGAGAGAGAGGGAGAGGGGAGGAGGGGAGGGGAGAGGGGAGAGGGAGAGGGAGAGGGAGAGGGAGAGGGGAGGAGAGGAGGGAGAGGGAGAGGGAGAGGGAGAGGGAGAGGGAGAGGGAGAGGGAGAGGGAGAGGGAGGGAGAGGGAGAGGAGAGGGAGGGGAGGGGGAGGGAGAGGGAGAGGGAGGGAGAGAGAGGGAGAGGGGAGAGAGGGGAGGGAGGGAGGGGAGGGGAGGGAGGGGAGAGGGAGAGGGGGAGAGGGAGAGGGAGGGAGAGGGGAGGGAGAGGGAGGAGGGGAGAGGGAGAGGGGGGAGGAGAGGGAGGGAGAGGGGGAGGGAGAGGGAGGGGAGGGGGAGGGAGAGAGAGAGGGAGAGGGGGGGAGAGGGAGAGGGGAGAGGGGAGGGAGAGGGGAGGAGAGGGAGAGGGGAGAGGGAGAGGGAGGGGAGGGGAGAGGGGAGGGAGAGGGGAGGGAGGGAGAGGGAGAGGGGAGAGGGGAGAGGGGAGAGGGAGAGGGAGAGGGGAGGGAGAGGGAGGGAGAGGGGAGGGAGAGGGAGGGGAGAGGGGAGGGAGAGGGGAGGGAGAGGGGGGAGAGGGAGGGAGGGAGAGGGGAGGGAGAGGGAGAGGAGGGAGAGGGAGAGGAGGGAGAGGAGAGGGGGGAGGAGGGAGAGGGAGAGGGAGGAGGGAGAGGGGAGAGGGGAGGGAGGGGAGGGGGAGAGGGGAGAGGGGAGGGAGAGGGAGAGGGAGAGAGGGAGAGGGAGGGGAGAGGGGAGGGAGGGAGAGGGAGAGGGAGAGGGGAGAGGGGGAGAGGGAGAGGGGAGGGGAGAGGGGAGAGGGAGAGGAGAGGGAGGGAGAGGGAGGGAGGGGAGAGGGGAGAGGGAGAGGGAGAGGGAGAGGGAGAGGGGAGGAGGGGGGAGAGGGAGGGGGAGGGAGGGGAGAGGGAGAGGGAGGGAGAGGGAGGGAGAGGGAGAGGGAGAGGGGAGAGGGAGGAGAGGGGAGGGAGAGAGAGGAGAGGGAGAGGGGAGAGGGAGGGAGAGGGGGGAGGGGAGAGGGAGAGGGAGAGGGGGAGAGGGAGAGGGGAGAGGAGAGGGAGAGGGGAGGGAGGGAGAGGGAGAGGGGAGAGGGAGAGGGAGAGGGAGGGAGGGGAGAGGGAGAGGAGGGGGAGGGAGAGGGAGAGGGAGGGAGGGAGAGGGAGAGGGAGAGGGAGAGGGGAGAGGGAGGGAGGGGAGGGAGGGAGAGGGAGAGGGGAGAGGGGAGAGGGGAGAGGGAGGGAGAGGAGAGGGGGGGAGGGGAGAGAGAGGGGAGAGGGAGAGGGAGAGGGGAGGGAGAGGGAGAGGGAGAGAGGGGAGAGGGAGAGGGAGGGGAGAGGGGAGAGGGAGAGGGAGAGGGAGAGGGAGAGGGAGAGGGAGAGGGGAGAGGGAGAGGGAGAGGGAGAGGGAGAGGGAGAGGGAGAGGGAGAGGGAGGGGAGAGAGAGGGAGAGGGAGGGAGGAGAGGGGAGAGGGAGGAGGGAGAGGGGAGAGGGAGGGAGGGGAGAGGGAGAGGGAGGGGGAGAGGGGAGAGGGGAGAGGGAGAGGGAGAGGGAGGAGGGAGAGGAGGGAGGGAGAGGGAGAGGGAGAGGGAGAGGGAGAGGGGAGAGAGAGGGAGAGGGAGAGGGAGAGGGAGGGGAGAGGGGAGGAGGGGAGGGGGGAGGGGAGAGGGAGAGGGAGGAGGGAGAGGGGAGGGGAGAGGGAGAGGGAGGGGGAGAGGGAGAGAGGGAGGGGAGAGGAGAGGGAGAGGGGAGAGGGGAGAGGGAGAGGGGAGAGGGAGAGGGAGAGGGAGAGGGAGAGGGGAGAGGGGAGGGGAGGAGGGGAGAGGAGAGGGAGAGGGAGAGGGAGAGGGGAGGGGAGAGGGAGAGGGAGAGGGGAGAGGGAGAGGGGAGGAGAGGGGAGAGGGGAGAGGGAGAGGGGAGAGGGAGAGGGAGAGGGGAGGAGGGGAGGGGAGAGGGAGAGGGGGAGGAGGGAGAGGGAGAGGGAGAGGGAGGGAGAGGGAGAGGGAGGGAGGGAGAGGGAGAGGGAGAGGGGAGGGAGGGGAGAGGGAGAGGGAGAGGGAGGGAGAGGGAGAGGGAGAGGGAGGGGAGAGGGAGAGGGAGAGGGGGGAGGGGAGAGGGAGAGGGAGGGAGGGAGAGGGAGAGGGAGGGGGAGAGGGGAGGGAGGGAGGAGGGAGAGGGAGAGGGAGAGGGAGGGGAGAGGGGGGAGAGGAGAGGGGAGGAGAGGGAGAGGGAGAGGGAGAGGAGAGGGAGAGGGAGGGGAGAGGGAGAGGGAGAGGGAGAGGGGAGAGGAGAGGGGGAGGGGAGAGGGAGAGGGAGAGGGGGGAGGGGAGAGGGAGAGGGAGAGGGAGGAGGGGAGAGGGAGAGGGGAGGGAGAGGGAGAGGGAGGGGAGAGGGAGAGGGAGAGGGGAGAGGAGGGAGAGGGGAGAGGGGAGAGGGAGAGGGGAGAGGGAGAGGGGAGAGGGGGAGGGGAGGGGAGAGGAGGGGAGAGGGAGGGGAGAGGGAGAGGGGAGAGGGGAGGGGAGAGGGAGAGGGAGAGGGGAGGGAGAGGGAGAGGAGAGGAGGGGAGAGGGGAGGGAGAGGGAGAGGGAGGGAGGGAGAGAGGAGAGAGGGAGGGAGAGGGAGAGGAGAGGGAGAGGGAGAGAGGGGAGAGGGAGAGGGAGGGAGAGGGGAGAGAGAGGGAGAGGGAGAGGGAGAGGGGGGGGGAGGGGGGAGAGGGAGAGGGAGGGAAAGAGGGAGAGGGAGAGGAAGAGGAGAGGGGAGGGAAGGGAGGAGGGGAAAGGGAAAGGGAAGGGAAGGAAAGGGGAAAAGGGAAAGAAGGGGAGGGGGAAGGGGAAGGGAAGGGAAAGAGGGAAGGGAGAAGAAAGAGGGGAGAGGGAAAAAAAGGGAAAGGGAAAAGGGAGGGGAGAAAGGGAAAGGGAAGGGAAAAAAAGAAGGGAAGAGGGAAAGGAAGGGAAAAAAGAAAAAGAAGGGGAGGGGAGGGAAGGGGAGAGGGAAAGGAAAAGGGAAGGGAAAAGGGAAGGGAGGGGGAAGGGAAGGGAGGGGGAAAAGGAAGGGAAAAGGGGAAAAGAGGGGAAAAAAAAAGGGGAAAAAAAGGGGAAAGAAAAAGGGAGAAAAGGGAGAGGGAAAAAGGGGAAAGGGGAAAAGAAAAGGGGAAAGGGAAAGAGGGAGAAAAAAAGGGAGAAAAAGGGAAAAAAAAAAAAAGGGGAAAAAAGGGGAAAAGGGAAAAGGGAGAAAAGAGGGAAAGGGAAGGGAAAGAGGGGAAGGGGAAAAAAGAGGGAAAGAGGGAGAGAGAGAGAGAGAGAGAGAGAGAGAGAGAGAGAGAGAGAGAGAGGGGGGGGGAAAGGGGAGAGAGGAGAGAGGGAAAGAGGGAGAGAGGGAGAGGAAGAGGGAGAGGGCGAGGGGAATGTATTTTATGTTTGAGCGCGGCAAAGCGAAAGGAAGGGGACACATATTGTGATATATGTTGTTCAACCAGGGGAATCCATCTGAAGGTAGTGAGTGACAGGGCTACGGAAGAATTTCTAGCAGAATTGAGAAGATTCAAGTCCAGGAGAGTTCAGGGTGCATACATACACATTAGCAATGGCACAAATTGTGCAGGAGCCTTACTTACTTACGTCAAACGGAAGTTAAAAAATAATAGAAGGATAGAGAATAGCTAATTCCGTCTGTTCCCTTATAAATAATTGATTATAATCACTGATCAGTGCATGTGTTGTGATGGGAAGTGCACGAGAAATGTACCTTTACTTTAATTTGATACGTGTGATAAAACTTGTCGTTCTAAGTATGCGGGCTTGCCTACAGATACGTTTCCACCCTGTTGGGTTTGTATAAACTGCAATGGGTCTACCTTAAAGGATATAATGAGTGACTTACAATCAATAAATGGTCATAACAATTCAATGTGTGGAAAGATTAATTAATGCATGTCAACAATCGATTGATGATATAAAAAGTACATTAGGAAATCATGAATTAAGTGTGCAACAGTACATTTATGTTACTGATCGTCTCTCTAAACAAAATACTGCCCTAGAAACTCAAGTTTCCCAATTAATCACAAAATTTAATCAACAGGAACAATATTCTAGGGTAAATCATCTTGAATTACATGGTGTTCCAGTCATCACTTAATTGATTTGACAACGATTATGGGAATCCCTCCCAGTCCTATTTTTGCGGTGCAATCCTTGTCGTCGATAAATAAGCAGTTGTACAACTGTAGGCAAGTTTAAATTCTTATGGACAAAAGAACGGCAAAATTTTCCTGCGCAAGACTGGAGGAAGTGAAGTTTATTCAATTACATGCCAAAGCGACCTTGATCAGCTCGGGGATGGATGAAAGTTTTGTATTTAAGATTGCATTTAAATTGTGTTTATTTTGAACTAGGTACTGCAGTTATAAAAAATGATAAAATTTACGTTTCGTGTACCTTATTATTCAGTAAACAGTAAACCAAAATGAAATTTATTTAAACAGATTAATAAGATAATAGTTTAGTAAAAGAAATGTTAACAAACTAATAATTGTACATAAGTGCTGTTAAAGTTTACGAGTGCGATTGTTTCATTTGCATTTCTGTTTTAATTAGCATAGTATTCTGTTGAGTTTGTAAATATTTGGGAGTGCTCCACACCGTTTCATCAGATCAAATCGTTTTTCTTTTACACTTATACACTACTCAGTTCGTATTTAAGTCTAATTTAAGATTTTGTTACAGTGATTGTCTTACATTGTGCACATGTTAATGTTAGGTCAATCGTTTCCAATTTTAGTAGTTTTAAGGTGCTCATATTAACTGGTCACTATAATATAATTGGAATAACAGAAACTTGGCTTACCCACTTTGGTCTGTGACGTCATCAGTGGTGGGTGATGTCACGAGCACGTGGCCTGATGGAATTTTTAACCTTTGATGTTCATTTTTACCCTTAATTAGCACCCCTATGTTTTCTTTTAGGAGACCTTTTTCAACCCTTAGACGGAATTTTCAACCCTTGAAGGTATTTTTACCCTAATTAGTGCCCTTTGAGGGTAAGCCCGGCTTCCTTGCGGGAGCAATATTCAACCCCTTGATTGAAACTCTTTGAGAGCATTTCCACCCGTAACTAAGGCTTTTTCGCTAGTCCACCCCAATGTTTTGAGTCGTGGGGCATGGGGATGGTCACGTCACATTTTAGCCCCTAAGTAAGGCCTCTGCCCTTGGAGGGTAGGCAAGTTCGCGCACTTGCAATGCTCTGGGCCTGGGTGTTGGCCACAACACCTGGTTTCTGATTGATTGCGGGATGTGGCTTGTCGACCATTTTGTCGGAGATTCTGTAGGTCATGGAGGGAAATTTAAAATAGTGTCCTAACAAGGGTTTCATAAGACATCATAATCAAAGCCATTTTGTCGGGGGAAATAAATTTAAGCTTTTGATCTGAAATCGTGTTGTACCACCTTTGTTATTACCGTAATATAGTTAAAGTAAATTAATAGCGTGAAGAAAGCATTTACATTACTTTAACCGGTCAGAATTGGAGAAAAAGTTGTCGAATATCCTACATATGAATAGGAGATCTGTATTAGCTGTATAAAATGAAACAAAAAAAGTAGCGAAGAAAATAAACTGGGTGCATCTAATCTGTTGTGTAATAAATATAAAGGAAGGTTAAACGTGCTAAACTCCTGCATTTGAGCAAACCAAAGTTTTATAGGGAAGGTAAAATGCTATCCACTTATTTAAAATGCCTGTGTGCAGATCATCACATCTGTAAGTGTTTGATAATGTGAAACCGAGCTACAGCGCCCCTGCTTGGCATTCGGTTGCGAAATGGGTTTGATCTCCGTCACCGTCTACCCTGTATGTGGTTTCTTCAGGAGGTTGTCCGCAATCATACATAGTGGTATGGTTACTGCGTATACGCATACCATGTGCGACTATTTAGGTGAATTCTGGGGTGGTATTTTCCACTCAGAACCCTATCTCCGGTCCGATCGCCGCTCAAGCAGCCCGCCTTCCTCTTGCAGAGGGAACTAAAGACGTTGGTTATTCCGCTTTATAATGTGAAGCAAATCCCACAGTAATAATCAAACTTACTACGAACAAAGCATTTTTACACAAAGCCCTTTAGTGTACTGGTACCAATAATATTAAGTGATTTCATGAAAAAGCGCGAACTAGTGCTAAATTAGTATGGACAAACAAAATAAATTGTTAATGATGAATGAAATGTCATCAAATAGCAGTTAAACTTCCTCTCTGTTGTCTGTCTTGATTTCTGGTCGGATTATGAATTAATGACATTACAATAACAATCAGGACATTAAATTTAAAGCTATATACCGACAGAGATATATTATTTATATTCGGTAATACATTTTCAGTGATATACATAATTATACTTCAATTATTAGACTTTTATTTATTCTCAACTGAACTCATAATTACTTTATTGGTAATGACAAGGTGTGTTACGTGCTCAAACGTACTCATGTCTAAATGTCTAAACTAGGATGTGTGCCGTAACCCCTATTCAGATAACCGGCAGCTCAGCCGTTTTGTAAAGTACTTGGATCAGTGGGCGTGCAGTCGGTGTAGAAGTACAATAAAAATTTGAAAAGAGCACCAAATGATTTGCTCTCTTATAGCCCTCAACTCAAGAAATGGACCAAGGCACAGTTAAAAATATGGTCATAGTTAAAATAAAGAGTCGAAACGCTGACCTAAAAGGGGACGGGTAAATTAATGATGCTTGACACTAACACACGTTAGGCAAAGATGTACTGGTCGTGCAACACAGTTCTTTATTTCCTACAGGCCGAAATATGCATAAAAAGATCAATTTTCCATCAAAATACAAAGTAACTTTCAATAATCATAACCAGGCCACAATAATCATAAATGCGTACAATAATAATAAATCATTTAAAGTACTACTAAATAACTTACAATAATAAGGACTCCCCAACCTGTAACACTAATAAACCACTTAGGCAGGTACGAGAGTAGGACTTTGGAGCAGTCGTCCGGTATGTTGGAGTTGTGAATCTTGTGTAGGAGACCGGCGTGCCAGACCCTGTTAAATACTTACTTAATGTCCAGGTTGCATTGCTTGTGTTCGGTTGGGATGGAATCCGAATTTGATGTTGGGAAGGAGTTCGTTGAATTCAAGGTGGTACCTGAAACGCCTGGCTAGAATCTGCTCAAAGCGTTTTCCGAGGGAGCTGAGGAGGGATATGGGTCTATAGGAGGACGGTGTGGTTAGGTAGGTGTGGAAGTTGCTTTCTAGTCCGTCGGGAACTGGGATAGGATTACGCATTTGTCGTAAATGTCGGAGAGTAATCGGAGGGCGGGATCAGATAGGTGCTGGAGGAATTTACGATTTAGGCCCTAATAACCTTTTTTAAAGTACGCGTTGACCTGGGCGGGAGTGATGGAGGCATAGAAGGGATTATCTTTATCGAGTTGGATTTAGGGTACGGAACTCTTCAAGGCGACTCTCAAGGAGTAGCTTGAACTGGTTGCTGAACTGGGATCTTCTTGGGATCGGAAAATCGATTGGAGGTGGAGACCAAAGAAGTCGGCCTTTCGTTAGTCGGAGAAGATTGGGTTACCATTTGGGTCGGTTAGGTGGGATTTAGGGTTTACTTTACTTCTGGTCAGTCTATCAAACTGTTCTCAGAAGAGTTTCTCGTTTCTGTAGTCTAGCTGGGAGGTGGCTTTGGTCCAGCAGTGTTCGGCGTGTTCGTTTGCTTCTCTCCTGGTCAAGATTTTAATGCGATTGTCTTCGGTTTTGAGAGCCGGGACCCTGGAATTTTCTCCTTGATCAAGTTCACGATGTGCCGTGGGAGCGGTTTGCGCAAAATATCGATGTATTTCAAATGGACTGAGATATCGACCGCTTCCGTATGTACGGAAGTTAGGTCTCTAATGGCTCTTTCGAAATCTTGGGCAGTTGAATGTGTTCTGTGTCTGAGAACACATTCCAGTCTGCTTTTGAAAAATATATAATGGCTGTATATTGAGGAGGTGCTGGGGGAACTGGGCAAAAATAAGTTTTGACCAATAGTGGTAGATGATCTGAAGTGATCGTGGTGCCTAGAAATCAATCACGATGGAAATAGTGTGCTATGTGTCCTGAAACAATGATACGGTCTATTATTGAGACACCTTGGTGTTCGAAATATGTTGGCTGTATGTTAGCGACTCACAAAAGCGGCAACTGTAACAAAGCTGATGATAGCCTGATACCGTTGCCATTATTTCCGCAGTCACCGAATTGGGTGTGGCGGGCATTGAAATTACCTAGGATGACTGCATTAGGGGAGTAGAGGCGTAAACTAAAAGGTCATCGAATAGGGTGTTGTAGCCGGGCGGGTTTTAGTATCAGTAAACGGCCGGGGTGAGAGCACCGTCACAGCAACGCATTCGAGATGCTATAGGTGCGCAGGAAGTTGAAAGGGTATGGACGAGAAGCAGTTTTAATTGCGAGCGCCGTTCCGTGGTGACTGTTGCTTAGGAAGCTTTGATATGTGTTAAAGTTAAGTGTGCATCTGTTTGTGAGCTTCGTTTCCGTAATGGAAAGAATGTGTTTGTTGTTTTCATGTAAGAGGTTTTTAAGAGGGATACTGAGAAGGATGTGGATGAGTACTTGGAGGAAGTTTTTAATGGAAAGGGGTTCGGTGCGAGGACTGGGTTTAAGGTCCGACTCTTCCGAGTCGGACTCTTCGGAAGACGGGATGGGTTCGAGGGTTGCCATCTTGGACGGGGAACTGGAAGGATCCCGTCGCTTCCGGCACTTAAAGGAGTAGAAAGGGTGTCCTTCCCCGCAATTGTTATAATTTGGGTTAGCGGAGGATTTGCAGGAAGAGGATACGTAACCGTTGGAGGGAAAGGGAGAGAAGGTCTCTAGGAGACAGGTGTGGTTATGGTTGATTGTTAAGTTCAACCAGGGAGGGTTAAGGGATTTTAAAGAATTAAATTGCGATTTTTGGGTAGTGATCGACTTGAAAATATTTCAGATGCAATATGTCTAGGATTGAGTGCGGGTAGGATTAGCATTGGGGGAAGCGGATGTAGGAATCGCGGCAGGTAAAGGTGATTGGGCGGATGTCTGTAGCAGGACGGGTTTTTGTGTGCCTGATGGCTTACTGGGTTTATATGCAGGTTTTGTGGTGTAGAAATGTAAGTGTGTGGGTGAGGTGGAAATGGATGAGGTGATTGAGTGGGAACAGGGAATGATGGTGATGGCGAGGCGAGGGTGTGTGAGTATGTGTGACATCTGTTGTAGGTGGACGGGCGACGTCAGGGATTGGAGATGCAACCTTGAGTGTTGCACGGTGGCGAGCGTGCTTTATCAACATGACTGCTATTAGTAACAAAAATTTACGGAGATAAAATAATACAACGATAATTGTATTTTCGGAAGGCTGGGTCTCCGTCGAGATGCAGCCTCACTCCCCGACGAAAAAAGAGTTGGAAATCGGAGATCTAATAGAAAAAGAGGAAAACAGTGTTAAAATGAAACAAATTAAAATTAATAAAACATTAAAAAAGGTTTTACCAGCAGTTACTGCTGTCAGACGTCGCTCCTAGTGTTGGCGTAGTCCTGGATTCTTCGTTATTCTACTGTTCTTTGTGTTATTTCTGATGTATGCTCTGCGGGTTCTGCTTGCTGCAAGGCTGTGGCTCTATGATGACATGAAATCACATTGAAATAGATTTAAAATAAACATACTACAGGGTGATTTTCAAAATTGTATGTTAACTTCGAAGTATATAAGAGGTGCTTACATTTACTCATAAGCCAAGAGACAAATGGTTAACCCGTTAAGAGGACGAGAGAGGTGGATAACCTTAGATGTTAAAACTTGTTTTAAGATCCATAATTAACTCACTGGAAAAACATTATTAAACATTTATAATTAGAATGGTTGATAAGGATCTATGGCAAGCTTAGGAGTCCTAACAGATGCCTATGGGATAGTATGGGACCACCATTTTTAGAATACTAATCCAAATTTTAAGTTTTCCCGCTATAATAAACAAGTGGACCCGGACAAGGGGCTAACACCCGAGATCAACTTCCGGAGCACCAGCGATTTCCTATGAGATGGTATGGGTCCCCCATAATTCGAATACTAATCTAAATTTTAGGTTTTACCACCGTACATAAAGGGGCCCCTTTCCAGAACGCAGAACCAGCCGATAGAAAAGAAGGCTCACATGAAGCGCTAAGTATCGTAAATGGGACAGCAGTGGAGTCCCACCTGATGGTGCTAAGTTGTAGTACAACCGTGTGGTACAACAAACCCCGTCAATCGGAGCACAGAGTCTAAAACCAATCAGAAACCAGTAGACGGGGCCTACTCGTAGCCTCCCGCTCACATCGCGCAAACTGCGGCTATATGCGTATGCCAAATCAGATGAAAGTGGGCGTGGTTACGTGGGAGAGGGGCTTGGAGATACCTATTAATTGTGACCTAATCGTATTAACACTAGTGGGGGAATCTGGCTCCAGTCTACTATCATAGTCATATTTAGATTATGCATATACTAGTCTATTAATATATCGTAAACAATTTTGCCTAATTTTGCAGCTGTTATTCCTCTCTGAAAAATCTGCAGTCCAAGAAATACAAATCGACCTTGTTGTATTTAGGAATTGCTTTAGTATAGTTTACATTTCACTTGTGAATTTATCCAGCACTACTACAGATGTCTCTTCTCACTTCATGTTTCTTCACTTAAATCTAGAATAGGTAAAAATCTAAAATATAATTGTAATTATATTGTTCCACTTGCCTTTCAATTATCTATGCTTTCAAAAAGAATGCCTCCAACACCTATAACATCAGTGGTGCCATATTTCTACAGCTGTATATACACATGGCATAAAATATTTAATAATTAATACTAGCTTCACACTTGTTTCAAAGTTAAAGAGCTTTTGTTCCCTGCTCCTTGGTCGAAATCCTTGTCGCCCTTGCATGCAAGAGTACTTGAATTCATAATAGTGTAGCTCTTGCTAAATAGCATTAAACTCAAAGCTTTTAGTGTTTTCGAATCTCTCCTAACACTACCACCGCCGGTCATTGTAAATACCTAAAACTTTCGTGGCCGGTCATTTTGACCTCTGGACAAGAAACATAATTTTGAAATATATTCGTTATATATTTTACACATCATTGAGAAAAAAACATAAGAAAACACATTTTAGGTAAATATTCATTTTAGTTAAATCAAAATCAAATTGATTGTAATACATTTAGAATTCGGTACAGTTTTACATGCTGCATTACGCTCTACAATTCAAACAAATAACGGTCATATTTTAATATGGCCCTGATGACGTTTTTTTAGGTTTCGCAGTATCAGATGTGTTGGTACTTGCACCAGAATCTTGTTTTGAATCGAAAAACCCTTTTCTTAATTCCTCAGTTAGAGTGAAAATAAAGTCTCTTCTTTTTATTTTACTGCGTACGACTTCCTTATAAAGTACCCAGGCGTTGATTGTGGCAAGATCTAAAACATTGTAAAACACATGAACTAGCCATCTAGGTGAACCAGCTTTCGTAGAATATTTTCTGGCCATTTGGCCCTACACATTTACCCAAATCTTGGTCTCATTGTAATACAACAAGCTGTCTCAGGTTTCCTCTTTTTGCCATCATCTATAGACACAGTTGGATGTAGCGTACTTAGCAATATGACATTTTTATTAACTTTACCCTGATAAATTGACAAGGTACTTTTGTCATTTTTCGTTACTGTGGTATATGAATATAACTCTGACCTTTTATTCTTGGTACAAATTGGTAATTCCCTTCTTGCTCAGTTCATTGTTCCTACTAATGTTGTGTTCTTTTTTGCCAGCATTATTGCTAACTTTTGGCTGGTAAAAAAGTTGTGAGTAGTAACATTTCTACACATACTTAGGAAAGGGTTGGTTTTTAAGACGCGTATCATCTTTTCCTAAATAAGGAAAACCATTCAGGAGATATTTAGAATTCGTATATACAGCTAGTCAAAATTTTACACTATATTTATCAGGCTTATTCGCCATATGTTGTGTAAATCTGCATCTAGCTTTAATAGGAAACAGTTATTCGTGTACTGTAATGTTTGCTTCTGGAACATGGCAAGCTTTACAGTTACTAATAAATTTATCCCGTATTTCGGACGCCAAAGCAAAGTTATCACTAACTAGACGTTCTTTTCGTGTCGATCGTATATCAAATCTTAAAAATCTCATGATTTTACGAAACCGATTGCGCGACATGGCCTCACGAAAAAATTACGGTCCCCAATTAACAGACTATAAACTGTCAAGCTGTAATGTTCATGCGTCCTAAGCGCCACGAGCTGGCAATATTGAAAGAAAAGCGTCAAGTTCTTGAAGAAACAATGACCAGTTTGTATCATCCCCTAGTTGTCATTAAACTTCAATTTCAGTACATTTCTGAATGTGTTTTAGCGTTGCGTTATCTACAGGGTGATTCGCGAGGGAGTGGCAATATTTTAAAAATATGTCGAGGAAGCCAAAATAAGTAAAATAAACTCATATGTTCAAGTCTGATTTTCATTTGTTTCAGAAATATTTAAAAAGCAAACAAAAATTTATTACAAAATCAATTACAAAAATAAACAAAATAGCATTAATTTACGAAAAAATGTTCGAAGCATTAATTTACGAAAAAATTTTCGAAAACACCACCGCCCACTTGGATACACTTATTTGCGCGTTTATAAACTGCACTAGTAGCGAGTTTCAATGAACGATTGTTCGCTCTAATGATAGCTGCTGCATTAAGAATGCGATCTAGTAACGCTTCCCTCGTTTCCACTTTGGTAGCATAAACTAACGACTTCATCCATCCCCAAAGGCAAAAATCGAAGGGAGTGAGATCCGGTGATCTCGGTGGCCAAGGAAGCGGACCGCCTCTGCCAATCCAAAGATCGCCGAAAGTGGTATTCAGAAAATTTCGTACATTATTTGAATAGTGAGGAGGCGCTCCATCATGTTGGAAGATAATTCGTTGTCGAATATTTAAAGGTGCTTCGTCCAATATTTCTTCTAAATGGTCTTCTAAAAAACGTAAATATCCTTGTCCAGTAAGGCGCACATCTAATACGAAAGGACCGATTAATTGATCATTTAGAATACCGCACCAAACGTTAATGCTAAATCGATGTTGGAAATTGTGTTCTATCGTAGCATGGGGATTTTCGTCCGACCATCGATGATTATTGTGGCAATTGTTAATTCCATCTCGCGTAAATTGAGCTTCATCCGACCACAAAATGTCTTTACACAATCTTCTGTTTTCCCGAATCAATGACAAAATTGTAGCCTTAAAGGATAATCGCCTTCGTGGAGATTTTGTACTTTTGCAAATGATAAGCGTTCAAACCTTGTTGCTTAAGTGTTTTCCAAGCCATTGTTTGTGGTATTTCAAATTGGATTGCGATGCGCCTTGTACTTATCTCTGGATTTTCGTCTACCACATCCAGAATATCTTCTTCAAGTCCAACAGCGATTCCGTGTTCTCTTTCAGAAACAATACTTGCACTTGGAAATGTCCCAGTTTCGCCGGCATGTGTAAAAACAGTTTGAAATACTCGCTTGTTAGGAACTCTTCGATTCGGAAAACGACGTCGATACTCCTCCACTGCACGAACATTACTACCATTACAGAACCCATAAACAAATATCATATCGGCACATTCTTTATGACTAAATTTGTGGGGCATTTTTACAACTTCATAAAACTAATGTTGAACAATTGTCACTTTAACAACTAACTGTCAGTTTTCATTTCAGTTGCCTACTTTCACCTAATTACACATAAGTTCTGGTTGCGTAATCCAGAAAGTCAACTCTTAAAAATAAATAACCTGTTAGGGAATTTTGCAAATATTGGCGATAGTGAGAACGTTCTTGGTGAGAATTTATTAGCCGCCAAATTTAAAGTTACTAAAAGGGCAATAATTATTTTAAAAGTTTCCTTTCTGGATTTCGCTGTCAGAATTACGTGCATAAGGTCAATACATCAACGTATTTCGTAATAGGCAAAAAATTGATGAGATTTGACATTTTAAGAAAAAGTCAATTATCCCTGAAACAAATGCAAATCGGACTTAAACATATGAGTTTATTTTACTTATTTTGGCTTCCTCGACATATCTTTAAAATATTGCCACTTCCTCGCGAATCACCCTGTATAAACAATCGAAATGCACTTAGCACAGAGTTAGCAAACACATTTCTTTTTGCAAAAGGAGTTGGTCCTGGAGTATTTCGCATAACATTTATTTGAACTATACGGCCAACATAAGGTCCACTTGATTCCACAACTTCCCATATTTCATTAGATTTGGATGATTGTTTAGTCCCCACAGGTGCATGTAATTTTTTCATTTTGGATGGTGTCAATGTCATAACTAATTTCATTAGATTTACAAGGGTCAGAAGTTACATTATTTACGCTGACATCAGATTCTTCACTTTGTTCACTACTTTTGCCATCAACAGGAACAGATTCATCACTTTCACCATCTTCAGAGTGGTTATTTGCTTTTTCGGATTCAGTTTTCTAACTCCGCAAGATAATCTAACGCCTGTTGCTGTGTGAAACCGCGAGACGACTACATTTTTTTTACTACGAAATTAACATCATAATAAGTACAGAAGTATCTCACAAGAACGTTCACTTGCAACTAATTTGAAATCTCAAAGAACTTGAATATATAGAAACAAATTGTAACTTCCATTTTTCATATCTCGGGAATGTAGGTAAAAATAGCGAAGATTATTAATAATTTCGGACACGACTAAACAAGTTTTGACATGCAGTAAACTCTTAAAAATTACCACAATAATAGTAAAATAATTTGTTTAATCTCAACGTTGTAATTATTATTGTAATACAACCTCGAAACTGATCATGAACATATAAACGGTCAAAATGACGGTTCCGGCAGTTATACAAATGCTTATATTCTAAAAGTACATAAAAATTAGAAAAAGTCATAATACCTCAACACCGTAACTCCAAGCACAACGGAGAAACAACATTTTAAAGAAGACACGCGGTCAAATTGAAGATCCTTATAACACGGGAAGGTTTTGTTAATTTGCAGAATAGAATTCATATTGGGTATTATTAGTTTATAATATTTTATTATTCTTAAAACGGAATAATTATACCAACACGAAAAGTTTAGTGCGGATTCTATAAACATAAGCAATATAGAGCATTATATTATGTGCATGCAACACAAACTGTGAAACTACTATCTTACAGGATTTTAACTTTTCCGTCACAGTCCGACCTACGGGACTGCAGACACGTCCTTTATTTATTTAGAAAAAGTTCACATTTTCATTTAACAGATTCCTGTATTTATGAGAATCTAAAATTACAAATGTTCTTGCTCATAGAGACATCTGTACAGTTAAATTTGAATTAATTTTGACAACCCCATTTCTTGAAATATAACAGGCACCTTTGCTCTATTCAATGATAAAACTGTAAAAATGCCTTACAAAAAGCTATTGACAATTTAATGCAGAGTTCAACAGATAGTGTTAAGTCTAACTGTAAACGTGATGAAACGAACGAATAGAGGTTGAGTTCCAATATTTGTCTATGTTGTGTAGTATAGATAATAGCAATGACGATTTGACTTCCATTTTTATTATTAGAAATCTTTCATCTCATTTAAACACCTTACTTCGTATTCCGGTCTGTATTTAAGCAATAAAGAAAGTACACGTTTTATGTGTTTATTGCCTACCAATGCTTTCAGAGAACGTTAATCTTCTCAAAATAATTGATCATTTCCTTTTCTTTCGTATAAACTTGATTATAACTACGTTTCTTATAAAAGCAGTGTGCATGCGTAAACTTCTATTAGCAAGTACCTAGTGTTAGCCGCACAAAAAAAGTAAGCCTTGCTTCTTATTCATACATACTACGCAATTTAGCGATTCTAAAAAAGTAGGCTCGATAATTTTTTTATTGTGGAAATGGATTAAATATTATAGAAACCAACCCAGCAAGATTTTCTGTCTTTTATAATATAATTTAATAATTTTAAACAGAATAATATCAAATTCTGCTTAAGTTATTAAACACATTAATGCAAATAACGGTTTCTTATCATTTGTCAAGTAGGCTATATTAATTTTACATTACCCACATTCTTCAATTCATTAATTCATTTTTAGGGTTTATTTAGGTTCCTATGAAAAACGCAAGAATAACTTGCTTAGAACTGAATTTTTCTTTAAAGGAGTATGTTTACTTTTTGCAATTATTGTAAGCAACAATTTGTAATAGTATATTAAAACATTAGTTTATAATGTAAGCGATTATGATAGGAGTGATTGTTATAACACTCACTTCGTTCGTATTATAACAAAAACGACTATCATAATCGCACATTATAAACGAATGTTTTACGCTATTTTGTGGTCAAGTAGACGCAATGGAACATCAGTTAAATTTTACTTTTATCTTCATCTTAACAAAACTACGCAAACTACAAAATTGCAGTGTGCTAGTTGCTATGGCGTTTTTTCCAAACAATTCAACTTTTTCCCGAAAAACTACAATACAAAATGGAAGCGTCATCATTAAGAGACGAAATTAGTAAAAAAGCGGAAGAAGCAGAGCTTAGTTTGGTTCCCAGAAGATCTGAAACCGCTTACAACAAAGAATTTGAAAAATTGTCGTCGTGGTTAAGACAAAAAAGTGTGGAAACTGTGACAGAACAAGTTCTACTTGCCTACTTTTTGGACCAGGTATTACGAAACCTTTTAATTTTGCTCATATTTATTCTTTTTTCTTTTATTAGTCCAAGGTGTACAAAGCCTCATCTTTATGGTGTACTTTTTCAAAGCTGAAATGTATGCTGCGAATAAAAAATAACGTGGATATTGGCAGGTTCCCAAAATTGATTGGTTTCATAAAAAGTCGTTCGATTGGTTATGTACCAGAAAAATCGCAAGTATTTTCAAAAGAGCAATTACCGGAGTTTTTGACAAAGGCGCCAAACGAAAATTATTTGCTTTTGAAGGTACGATTTCAATAATGTCAAAGCTGCTGTCATTAAACTAATATGATTGTAGGTGGTTGTCATTTTTGGTTTGTTTGGGGCGTGTAGAAGAGTAGAATTCTATAACTTATGCACAAACGATATTGTAGAGGAAGGCTCCGTTTTGATTGTTCATGTTAAGGATACTAAAACCCATCGGCCAAGAACGTTTACTATTTGAATGAATCTGGAGGAATCGATTATACTGAATTGATCAAAAAGTATAGAAATTTGCGGCCAAACCATTGCAAAATTCAAAAGTTTTTTTTGTTTTATAATAACGGTAAATGCACCTGCAACGCCGTAGGAATCAACACATTTGGACAGATTCCTAGGAATATTGCAAAGTACTTGGAGTTACAGAATGTTGAACTGTATACGGGGCATTCATTCCAAAAGACCTCTGCAACAATTCTGGCAGACAGTGGTGCCGATATTAGGATGCCTAAAAGACACGGCGATTGGAAAAGTGACGCAGTAGCAGAGAGATATGTGGCAAATTCGCTAGAAAATAAAAATAAAATTGCCCGAAACCTTGAGTCATCGGATGGAGCCCGCAGTATTTCTACAAGTGAATCAATTGTCAAGAGCTCAAGTTCTGGACTTACAATTACCGGAAATTCAAATTGTTCATTTTATATTAATACAGTATAGTACACATATGCTTTGTTTGTGTTCTATCTTGGCTGTTGTCATGGTGCCTTTATGGCACGATAAATTATACTGTAATGAAAATAATATGACAGATTATAAACAATTTTTATTGTGTCAACGAGACAATTATAAGACTACTCGACTACAATAGATATTTATGTATTAAGAGCATAATCAGAAGATTATGGCTCGAGGGAATGTTAAAAGCCCGACGCGAAGAGGAGGGCTTTTATATTCCTGAGAGCCATAATCTACAATTATGCCCGTGGTACATACAATGTTTTATTTTATTTTGCACCATGAAACTGGAACAAAATTTTAAAAAGATTCAGTATTTTCGGCAAGTTTTAAATGCAAATGCAGTGAAATAAAGTCGACAGTAGGCTAATTTGTTGTTACTAAGATACTGTGATATTGCTAAATTGTTGCTAAGGTACTGTTTGTTTGTAAATAATTTGCATTCTAAAATGGAAGGTGAAAACGCAAAAACTTATTCACAAGAAATTTTAGATGAATTTGAGACCGCCCAGGCAAAAATAATTGCAAGTAAATCGAAATATTTATACATAAAAGAGTACGAAAATAATTCTTTCAACTTACGTGACATATCATGTCATGTGTTTGCTGTCAATCATGCTGCTTAGCAACAATGACATTTCCGTGCTATAAAGACCACATTACGCCCGCATTTGGGGGCGTATAAAGAACATTATGGTGGCAAAATAAAATAAAATAAATTAAATAATGTTTCAATTTGCTTTTTGTTCTTTGTATAGTTTTGAATAATCTGGGCACTCCTAAACATTAAGCCTCAAATGTCAATTTTGAGGTTATTTAGTATGGGCGCATTATCACATACGTTGCAGCCAATTGTGACTAACATCGTGTTTCATAAGATCTTCTGTATCAATGATTCTTGATATCATTGTACTAGATAATTTTTCTTAATAAAAGGTTTTTATCGGATAATAAACTATAAAATCAAAAGGAATTCTTCTGTCATCATTACATCTATTAACTATTATCGGTAACACTACAATTATGACAAGGTTAGTAATGATGTACTATCATTTGTATTGCGGGAAATGGTTACTAACATCATGTTTCATAAGACCGGCTGGGTCGGGTATTTGTGATCGCGCCGTATTTAATTTCCTTTAGTAAAGGTTTATTCAGTTTTTGAGTAAAACTAATGGGTTCGAGATGTCCAAAAAATGTTTTTGCCTTGTATATAATATCTTTGTTTGTAAATACATTTTAGCAAAAATTTAATCGAACCGAGAGTAGAGAAACAACTCTAAGTAACTGAATTTAAAGATGATTCGCAAGAGATTAAAAACGGCGTCAATTGCAGGGTGGTCCGAAGAGAGGCAGATCCAGTTCAACAGCGCTTACAGATGAAAAACATTCAAGAGTGATAAAATTTTGGGATGACAAGACACCGTTTGGATTGTGAAAAAGTTTTACTTTTACCGTCCACGGGAATTGGAATGGCGTAATAGAGGTGTACATTGTTTATTGACGTTTTTCTAAAGAGGAAGTAAGTAATAGTAGTAAACTGACTAATCGGATTGAGTAAGAAACCATATTTTCGCATAAATTAGGTTAGTCGTTAGCAGGCACTGAATTTCTGATCCCAAACTTGACCACTGCAGAAATGTATCCAACCAAGTACTACTGTACTTTATAAATTAAAGTCTACTACTTACTTGCTTTGAGACAGCTTGTTTAAAAAGTTGTTGAAAAAACAAACAAAACATATTGCCTATGAAAGATTGTTCTTCTAAAGAGATCAACAGATTATTGGCTGGCACAAATTTGCCAGTTGGCATCAACAAACTAGTTAAAAAGTTAAAATTGAGTGACGACTTAAGACTGACAATAACAAACCATTCTGCTCGATCAATAGCGGTAACTCAACTAGTAAAGCAGTAAAAAGCACAATTTATTTCTATAAGGTGTTCGGTGTTTCAGTGCCACTTGTTAAAAGTTGGAACGGTGCGATCTCTCCGAGTCGGCGTTCTATGCTCGCACAACCTGATGGTATAAATTTGGTTAACTCTGATAACAGTTTTGATAAGTACAAGTAATTTTCCCCTAAATGTTTTCACGTAAAATCCAATAATAGCAACATTCTTCACCTATCCGCTTGAATATTCCATTTTCGCAACAATCTGACAAATTTTTATCAATTTCAGGTATTTGTTCACATAGAACACCTGTGATAATTAACTGTGTAAACTTTTTCTGTATTTACTCAACATGACTCTATCTGGTTGAGTGTTTTGGCTGAAAGAATAGGTCTTCCTACGCAACATGCATAGCGCAAAGCCGACGTGGCAATTTTCTGTTATGGTAGCCGCACTCTGTACATGTGCACATAGTGTGAAGCAGTGAATATAGTTTATAACCCTCTAATGTTAGTGCCATTAACATGTAATCAGAAACGATGCAGGTTTGTACTCCAAATCTTTAATCACGTGCAGATTAAAGTGAAAATAAGCAAAATAGCAGATTGATGTAAACCCAACCCTTTGTCTATTGGGAACAAATTATCGGTTGTTAATCAAAGATACGACCTCGCTTAAAATTTTAGACGACGTTCCTAGGTTTTAACACTTGAATCAGGTACGCACTCTAACACACATACACACACACGCGCGCACGCGCATGCCTAAGTAGATATACTGGGCCGGTTCTTGATCACTTTTGGCGGGAATTTAAAATTTAAAAAATGTTCAAGGTCACGTGTTGGTAGGCATCGAAAAATTTTAAAACCGGGTCACGCCCCCTCTTCAATGTCAGGGTTTATTTACCTCTTCCAAGGTCTTAGTTTTATTGGGGGTATTACAATACTTCTAAAATCAGTTCGTGGAAACGGGAAAGTCCAAACTTCATTGACCTCACGCAGTTCATGGAAACGTGAGGGGGAAAGTCTTGAAGATCACATTCTTGGAAAATAGGCATTCCTTGAAGATTAAATTCTTGGAAATCTAACCAATTCTAGCAAAATGTGCATTCCTAATCAATGACTGGCTTGCGCATTTTTGTTGTAACTCGGCTCTCAAAAAAAAAAGAATCAGTTCGTGGAAACAGGTAGATTGACAGGTTTTTGTCTATTGGCTAAATTTAGTCATGCTCTTAAAGGTCAAAGTTTATTGGTATCATATTACAATTCTTAGAAATCTAGAAAAATAGAATCAGTTTATGGAAACAAGTAGAATGACAGGTTGTTGTCTATGCTAAAAGGTAGCTCAAGGTTAATTTAGTATACGTGCTCTATCACATATGTTACGGGAAATGGTTACTAATGTCATGTTTCATAAGAGCGGCTGTGTCGGGTATTTTCTTCCCTAAAATTGAGTCAAGCTCTTCAAGGTCAACTTTTAGTGACCTCTAGGAGTAAAATACTACAATTCTTAGAAATCTACAAAATAGAATCATTTCGTGGAATCGGAAAAAGTATAACAGTTTGTCTTTGCTAAAAAGTAAGTCAAGGTTAAATGGTTCCTGTATTGGCTAAATTGAGTCAAGGTCAAATAGTTGCCTAGAAGTAGGTCACTTCCCCTGTTAATTTAAAGGAAGACGTGTTAATCCAGTTAAAATTGTGAACAATTTTTTCATATTTTGTACTTCTGTTTGGTGAAGTATAGTTCAGAGTGATTTTACAGTGTAATTTTATTTACAAATTGTGTTATACTACTTAATTCATAAACCTTTGTCTATTTTCAGACATGCAACACAATTTTTCTTTGCGTGGGATCTTTTTGGCAATTAGTCAACTACAAGTCTACAGTTTGTGATACTTGACCTTGAATGCGATTTATGTGTCTATACAAATAGATTAAATGCAGTTCCATACCAGTCTATACATTTAAATCGTGACGAGAAATGGAAATGTTGTATTATCGTCCTGTCTATTTAATGTATAGCATTTACAAATATTATCTTAATAAAGAAATATTAACCATTATAATTTATTTTTTATCTCCATTTAGGTATAAATACCTTGCATTATCCATCTAGGCAAACAATGTTAGCTAAGAAGCGAAACGGTGCAGGTGGTTTAAGAAATACTCTAATCAATCAAATTCCGGTGGAATTGCATTTATGTGGTTACCAGTGTTGTGGTCCTGGTACAAATTTAGAGAAACGACTCGCACGAGGTGGCCCTCGTATTAATCAATCAGATAATGCAAACTTCGCGATATTCGCTACAAAGATTACCGAGATTTAGCAAGTAGACATAAGATAGACAAAATTTAAGAAGAGAAAGATTGGGAACGCTTTAAATTATCAGATTCAACATTAAATGAACGAACCGCAGCTTTAGAAGACGGTCCACAATGAAATGAGAGAAAATTTAAGAATGGGGTTCAAACGTTGATCCAATCAGAAGAAGAAATCGATATGCAATGGTGGAAATGTATTACATTTAATAAAGATAATAGCTAAAAAAATTACCTAACGGAAATTTCACAGACACAATAAAGTCTGCGCTTTCAACGGCGGTACGCGTGGTAGAATATTTAGGAGGAAAAACAAACATCCAAGTTCCTATAGTAATTCTTTTACCTAAACAAGGAGGTTGTTTACAATTTCCTATTACATTATTCGCAGGACTATCGGCAATCGGTGCTTTAGCTGGTGTTGCATGATAAATTGCTAAAGCTGTTAATGAAGCTAAAAATACCAAAAAATTGCAAGAGACAACAAGCAATAATCGAATGAAGGGATCTATTGCTATAGGCTACGCGAATAAAAAATGTGCAGCACTTTATTTAAAACCATACAAATCGGGTTGCGGAGCCTTACACTTAAAACCGTTTCCAAAAAACTGAATAGATTGCCCGAAAGACCGTTAACAGATATTGATTTAAACGAATACACCAAAAATGTACCATATTTTAGGGATACTTTTATGAAAGATTACCATGGAAAATGAATATGGAACTATTAAGTTAGAAAGCCAAAGTGGACCTGGTACGCACTGGGTTTGCTACAAAACTCGAGGCAAAAAGGTATAGTATTACGATAGTTTCGGTAATCTTCGACCACCAATCGAAGTGATTAACTACTTTTGGGAATGTAAACCATATTATAATTACAACCAAGATCAAGAATTTAATACAATTATTTGCGAATACCTAAGCCTATAATTCAATCGTCAAATCTTCTCAGTTATGTGACTAAAATTCAGTTTAGAAGGTGTTAGTAACACAGCTAGCTATAATTTCTATCGACCGGTAGAAACTAGATTTCAGGAAAAAATACGTTATCGGATTGGTTGAATTTTACGGTTGCAACAGCATTAGAAACATTTATACAGGCAACGATAGATTTTGATTTAGAATAAATCCATCTCATTTTGAGGTGATTAATTTTTCACACAATGCATAAGAGTTACATAAAAGTAGCGATGACCTAAAATCTAAAATACCCACAAGAAGGTTTATCAACAATACACTTAAGTGTGAAAGGAACAGTTCATTTGAGATCGATTTTACTAAATAAAATAGCATTAGCCGCATCCAAATACTTAAACATGCTAACCTGCACGTAAAGTGCAACACAGCTAATAGATCTTATCGATACGGGAAACCTTCAAAAGCATTATATGAGACTGACGTTTCAGTTCCACCTGATTATCGTCTATATAAAGCATCAAGCAATACTCAATATTTAGAAGCAAACACCGCCGTGATTAGTAATATAACATTTAATTTGACCAATCAAAAGGGCGAATTAATGAACGTTGGTGAAATGGGAACCATTCACAGTATGCTTAGTACTGAAATAACGTGGGTCTGAGAACTAATCAAGAACCAATTCCATCTTTCAAAAATTCAACTAAAAGATATCCGTACAGTAAGTTGTTATTTACTCATCAATCTTCATTACAGTTTCAAACGTACATTTTGACGATACTATAATTAAAGCAGATATTCACAATTATCTTCCGTATGGATGTTCTAAATATGGAGCTTTCAAAGAAATCCGTACCTTGATTCAAAGTCCAGATCTAAACAATCGTAGGTAGAATCGCATACAGATGGCATGCGATGAGATTAGGGCTATGCCACAAATTTTTCAGCGTGTTAGGTTTCATTTGCTAAGAAGAATACAAGCTTGCATTCAAAAGGAAGGAGGACATTTTGAACAATATGTATAAAAATAATTATTGTTTTGTTTTAGATTCCTTCAATATCTCTTTAATAACGTACCTAATAGTTAACTGCGTTATTTTTTTGTAAAATAAAACAAATTTTGATTTTTGTTGAATAATGTGGTCGTTTATGTTAATGCAAAATATTTCAAAAACGGGGTGCCGAATCGAAAAAATACTGAGTATGATTTTATTTGCAGAATTAAATGTTGAATCTGTCAAAAAATATTTCTTCAAAAAAACCAGGCGCGTGCGTTTTTTTCTTACTTAAACTGACTAACTTAAAATATTCTACGCCACTGGATGGCTGGTTGACTCAAACTCACCTAATTAATTGTATTTAATTAAACATTTAGGTGTACCAAATCTCAGTGTAATATCTTTTGTAGTTTTCGAGGAATCTTAATCAACCTGTATCTCGGTTAGGAAGCATTTTCGGAAAAGCGTTTATGATCATTTTTATCTTATTTTGAATCATAGAATCTCCAATTTTCGTTTGTCAATGATTTTAAAATACACCCTGTTATATATATATATATATATATATATATATATATATATATATATATATATATATATATATATATATATATATATCACGTTTTTCAGATAATAGTTTGAACTCCTAGCATACATACATACATTACGTATATATGTATTGTGGGGCTAAAGAGGGTGTGGTCAGGACATGATCGGAATGAACGGAATAACGGTTCAGAGGGAAAATGCTACCCCAGCATTCGCCTAAATAGCCGCACATGGTGTGTGTATACGCAGTGACCATGCCGCTACATGTATATGAGGAAATATATATATATATATATATATATATATATATATATATATATATATATATATATATATATATATATATATAAACCACTGGTTATATATAACTAAAATGCCCTCGACAAATTTAGACGTTAACAAGTCCAGTATCAATTCAAGAAATTAACCACTCAGTTTAAACTTCTTCAAGATTTATGTATTATTCAATTTATATGGAGAATAAGAGACTCAGTAATATTGCCAATCCCATAGATATTCAATGTCATCATTAAGTAAGGTTATTTATCAACAACGTTCAATTTTGATGGAAACCGTTCGACACAGTTGTAACAAATTTTTACCATGTTTTTCGTCTTTCATTAGGCCGGGAACTTTCGTATTTGCTAATGGAATTCTGAAGACATTCTCAGGACTATAATCAGATATATTGAATTTTGTAACGTGCTAAATTAGCTTTGGGTTTTAGAGCGAGCTCGAGAATTTTTATTGCTGTTGTGTAGGCATTATGAGAAATTTGTCAACATGGTGCGTGACACTTTTTTTGTAATTGTAAGGGTTCTCGCTTATACTTTTGATATATGCTTGTAGAAATAGTAGCAAACTAACCCTTTGTGTTCGCTATGTGGAAAATTTATGCTTCATATTTATTTTTTTAGTACTGTTAATTAGACCTAAATTGATTTGTGAGTTCAATAAAAACGCATCTGGCTGAAATATTTTGTTGGTTTCTATCGGGAAGGAAATTACTATTCGTTTGATTTAAAACTGATACGCCAGTTTTAAGTAGAGTTCTTCCTAGAAGTACGGTTTATTGCTTATTTGATTTTTATTATTTATTGTGTCTTTGATTTCTAGGATAAACGCTGGATGTCGGATAGTGCATGCTATTTTTGGGTTTTGAATATTGTATAATTATTGATTTTTATGTTGGGTTATATTGTAGGTACAGCACTATTCATAAATGTAAGCGTGTTACTATTACAACGTTTGGTTAAATAGATCGTTCCGATGTAGAATTTTCTAAATTTTGATGCCAAACCATATAGCTATCCGAACTTAGGATAACGGTTGTGTTAGGATTTATTATAATTTCTAAACTGCTATCTATTCATATTATTGGGTCTGTACCAAGATTGTGTTATTAACGATATTGTGTATAGCTTTAACGAAACCACTGATTAGGGGTATGAATTTATGTTCAAATCAAACTGATTTGTGTTAAACTACCAGTAATTGTTTCTTTATCATAAAGTAAATTCCTATCCGGACGTATTCCCTTCTTGGACTGTGTCCAACATTATTCTAACTGAAACGTAGCTCTTCCTGTCTCGTAGTGCTTTTCTTGATCTAAGGAGGATATAAAAATAAATCAAGTGGTCCCATTTTAACCTTTCTGTGTAGCTATGCCAGCCATACGCCCACGCATCCAAGTGCCTAACCGACCGACTGAGCTTCCCGCCTATTTCTTGTTACGGCACCTTCTCTTTTGGCATGTAGCAATTTCTCAATCGCTTCTTTGATAACTTTAGAGACATAAGGAATTGGAAAGGCGTATATGAGACTATGTATACCTGTAAACGTATAAGAGCTTTGAATGTAACGTGCCAATTCTTGGCTATCGTTACTTTAGTTTCGAATTTGCGTTGTTATTGGTAAATATATTTACATTACGGTTCTTTCAATAACTAAATTTTGGTATATGTTGATATCTTCTCCTTAGTGTGCATAACTACGAAAACCCCTGCATATGTTGCTACCGTATATAATGGCTTTGCCCACATCATTTTTTGTTCCTGGCGCACACGCAAACCGAACTCTGTTAATTCATTTCCGTTTCGTCTGCGTTTGAATGCGTGTCGTATCTTAAGTTTCTTCCCTTGTATAAAGTATGTAAGGCTTTTAATTGCGTTTTTGTATATATTATATTTAATAGGGAACAAATATAAGCCCCAACATTAAGTAAAGCCCATGGATTAAGAAAATACCCATCTGTTAATGAATTTCGTTGTATGTGATGGTGTAGGGAAGCTTGGTGAACGACGTCATAAAATGTATAAAATGGCGTGCATAATAATTAAATTTCATTTTCAATAATTACAAATGGAGATAATTTTCTTTTGCATCAATAACGCATGCTGCTGACATGTCTGCTTTCATCGTCTAATGCCTGCTTTCGTTGTCTGATCTACATTTGCTTTATTTGTATGTGAAAGACAAACGAAAATTACCTTATCTTAATATATGGCCTACATCTCGTTTATTTGTAGGTTGAAGACAAAAAATGAAAATTACCATACCTTACCGTATGCTTATCATATTTATAGGGAATAAAGTCCTCAAATTTCAATTCGTTTGAAAATGAAGTTAATACCTTATACTTATTTTGAGTACAAGAAAATGTAAGTACGTGTTCTTTTAATTCAAAATACGTTTTAAGGAAATAAATCAGTATAGTGTTGTTGAGATACGGTTGTAATGAAAAGAAACAGCTGACTGGCTAACGGTTTCTAAGATATGTAGGTTAGAGTGCATAACGTAGTAACTATAATGTTTGTTGACATAGGTCAAGTATAGGTTTGGTATTAAATACAGTGTTGATCATATTCTGTTTTGAATTTTAAGTAAACATTGATTACATGGCTGTATAGTTGTGTGAATTTGGAATTATTTGATATGGTAAAGCTTTACGATAAAATGCTGTTTTAGTGGTTTTACGCTGAAACTAATCAGTCATTTTGTTTTGTTTAATGTACAAATAAATACAGCTGTTTAGTGTTATTCAGGCGACCAAGTTTGTAAGTACTTAAACCAGTTTGCCCAAAATTTTCGAAAATCTTGGCCAAAAGTATAACGTCTGCTTTTAGATACAAATCTGAGTATTTCCCTAACGATCTAACATGAAATTTGTTCCAAACGTTAACCACATGTGCGAAACTCGTACGATTGATCCCTTCTTTATTAAGATAGCTGAAAAATCCTTCTTTGGGAAGGAGCCTGGTCTCGTTTAACTCATCCAAAGTATCAGTATACTCATAAGGAACCACACCTTTGCGAACTAGTAAAGAAAATGGTTCATTATTGTTACAATTAGCTCTAGTAATATTTTGTTTACTATTTCCCAAATAGTTTGAGACTTCTGAATACTGCTACTCATAACTATGAAGAGTCAATAAGTCTAAACTTATCTTTAGTGCCTTCTATTACTTTCTTTGTTTATAGGCAGCAGTTAAATCAAACCGGCAGTAGGAAAGAGTAACCTGATAAACTATGAAATACAGCTGGTAGAATTAAAGTTTTTATAGCTTAGGTTTCATTTCTGATGTAATTCTCCCTGAAATGCACCAGTAAAATACTTATGATCACTAACTTTTATGTCACAATCAGTAAATGGTTTTTCGCAGATCTGACAAATCGTGGCGGTTTCAAAATGTCCAACCAGGCTGGGACCTAAAGTAGCCATAGGAATCAGTTTATTGATTACTTAGGTAGCGCAATGTGCAATACTTTGAAGCTCTTAAACAAACATTGAATGCAGTTGTTTCCTCTGTAAAGCCTAAAACAAGATAATGAATCCTTGTATGAACACTTCAAGTAGTAAGCAATATGTGTTTGGAATGATATAGAGTATTATTTACAAGGCATGTTAAATTGGTGCACTTTTCTAAATCCGCATAAATTACAAACGGTACCTTTTCCTGGAATGCAGTTGTTAACAGTAAGTGGCGTGTTTTTGTATGAGGCGATCTGAAGAAAAATGGTTCAAACATCGATAACAAATAAATTTCTTGTACCCATTATTCGATAGTTGTTTAGAAAAAAGAGCCAAGATATTTTTAATCCACGTGAAATGATAGACAGTACAACTTTTGTATTAATAGTATCAGCGCGGAATGATAATTATTAGAAAGTAACAAAGGACGTCTAGGTTCTCTATCACTATTTTGATTTTCACTTACTACAATTGGTAAAACAGGAAGCAATACTCATCACTAGGCTTCGGATAGTTGCATATTTTAGCCGTTTTTTTTTGTTATAAATGCATATATTTACTTTTTAAAGCATATTTGCATCTTTTACTACATTAGTATGCTTTAAAGCATTTTTATACATTCTTTAGCTGGTTTCGATACCGTATTATAATTTTATAAGTATAATATGCATTGTTTGAAGTTTCATTTTTAACAGCAATATTATAAATCTAAACACTTACTTCTTGTAACTAATTAGTTGAAGCTATTCATAAATACACACTTTCAAATTATTTCGAAAAGACCGTTTACAGAAAAGAATATTAAAATTCCGGTAATTCTTTAGAGCGTTAAATTTCAATACATGAAACATTAGTAATATAATACACAGGAAGTGTTTATAATAAACTTTACAAATATGGTACTTTCGATAGATGACTAATATCTTAAGCAGGACGTACTAATTACGTAACATCAATAAAATATTTGTACTTGCAAATTTGCAATTTTTCAGTAAGTTAATAGCTACCATCAAAAGCGTAAACTTCGTCTAAGATGCCAAAAGAAAAAAGAAGTATATCTGTAACTTTAAACCAGTTTGTCAGCGATTTCAAGGATTTTATAACTGATGGAAACATGTTTTGCAAATTCTGTGAAGTCTCTATGAATGCTACCAAAAAGTTTCAAGTGATTCAGCATTGGAATACTGGAAAACACGTGAATAATAAAATTCGAAAGCAAAACTCAAGCTCTAATTACGACATTGTCAAAAACCTGTCTACAGCTTTTATTACTGCCGACATACCTTTAGCTAAATCAAAAAAATTAAGTATTTCGTAAGTTTCTGGAAGACTATACCAAACAAAATGTTCCCGACGAATCCACAATTAGAAAAAATTACGTTCCCGGAGACAATAAAATTTGTCTATCACTGGATGAAACTGCCGACGTGGAACGAAGATTTGTAGCAAATATCGTATTTGGAATTTTAGAGGTTGACGAAGAAAAGGATAAATCGTATTTGTTCAATTGGAAAGTGTTGGATAAAGTAAACCTTGCTACAATTGCTGCTTTTTTCAACGACAGCTTGTGTATTTTGTGGCTTGCCGGTATTTTATATAAAAAAGTTTTACTAGTGTGTACTGATGCCGCGCTGTATATCTGTAAAGCAATACGAGTATCACAACTGCTGTTCCCAAAGCTAAGATGATACATGCTACATGTTTAGCACACGGTTTACAGCTAGTTGTGGAAACGGTTTTGTTTACTTATGCTAACGTAAATACTATGATATCAACTGTTAAAAAAGGTTTTTTTGAAAGTGCCAAGTCGTCTCCAAGTGTTTCGAGAAATTGCCGTAGGTATACCATTTCCGCCTACACCAATTATTACTAGGTGGGGAACTTGGATTGAGGCCACGAATTACTACACAGAAAATTTTGTAGTCATAAAGGAAGTTTTTGATCAATTGGACCCCGAAGAATCCCAGAGCATCAAAGAAGCTCAAAGTATTTTATGAAAAAGGACATTAAGGAGGATTTAATATTTTTTCGAACAAATTTGGCATGGATTTCAGTTGCAATAACTTCCTTTTAAGTGAACTTAAAAAAAAGGACTTTATCAATAAATTAAAGGAAGTGTTATTGAAAAATACAGGTTATCACCAGTTGAAAAACATGAGTCAAGTGTTGCAAAATAAAATCCTGCTCTATGAAACCAATTAACACTTTTCACCGAAGGATGTTACGGATTTGAAATTTGCTCCCGTAGTGTTGTGCGATGTGGAAAGAATATTTTCGCAGTACAAAAACATTCTGGCTGACAACAGATGAAAATTTACATTTGAACATTTATTTCGCCATGTACTTATTAAATGTAATCAACAGTTTTTTATTTAGTATTATTTTTTAACATTTACTATTTTATTTACCTACTAATGTGCTTTATAGAAAATAAATGCAAATAAAAATTTTTTTTTCAATTCTCGAGGGAAAAAGATTTTATTACATGTGTGAAATTTACCGGTGTGAAGTTAACCCCCCAACTTGAAATTATCCCTTTTTTCAATTGCAATCGTTTGTTGGTCGTTTGTCGGTGTTTGTTAGCTATTTTTTAACGTTTGTCGGTTTTTCATATTTATAATAATCACGATTGTAGTTCAGGCTCGAAGTTAGCCCCCCAACTTTTGATATTTTAAGTTTTTTCAATTGCGTTCGTTTGTTGGACGTTTGTCGGTGTTTGTTGGCTATTTTTGAACGTTCGTCGGTTTTTCATATTTATAATCATCACGATTATAGTTTAGGTGTGAAGTTAGCCCCCCAACCTTTGAAATTTTACGTTTTTTCAATTGCAATCGTTTGTTGGTCTTTTGTCGGTGTTGGTTGGTTATTTTTTAACGTTTGTCGGTTTTTCATATTTATATTAATCACGATTATAATTTACGCGTGAAGGTAGCCCCCCCCCCAACCTTTGAAATTTTACGAAACTTTTTCTTAAGAATATGTACGTTTTTAACATTTAGGCCCCAAAATCACAAATTTTATTTTGCATATACTGCATATATAAGGCGTTTTACGTTATTAGAGCATACACGAGGTGGTAAGAGCATGAGAGTGCATGTTTGCATCTTTTTTCCGTTCTTTCTTATGTTAGAAAATAAATTTACCAATATTTCTACCGAGATTTTTAAAACTTTAAGCTTGTAATTTCGTCAACTCTCTGGAAGTTATTTTTAACAGACACAAAGATTTGTTTACTCAAATCTTATACCTGCTTTTAAACTTTAAGCCGCTTTAAAACTTCTTAGAAACTTAGGTATTTGGGAACAACCTTAATTAGTACTTTAGTAATATCCACAATAACTACATCGCAGTTATTGACGAAGGTACGTAGGTATTTTTGATGTCGAAAATCTTGGAATTTCCGTTTTTTGTTTTGTTTAAGACTGGTGGGGTTGTAATTGATTGCAAAAATTTCATTCACTTGTAGCCGTTTGAAGTCAACATGCCAAAAGTGGCCAGCTCGAGGAACGATCTAATTAGAAGGTGGTTGAAACCGTATTCGTGTTTTAAATACGATGGAAGTGTAGTGTTTTGTATTACTTGCGAGAAGGAGGTATGTACTACATGCACGCTTTGTTCTAGTGATATTGTACTCATATTAAAATAAATAGTTTTAAGCTATTTTTGTGTTCTTTACGGTAATTCTCATTTATTATTCTAGACAAAATTTTGTAAGGGTTTTATTTAATTGAAAAATGAGTTGCAAATACATTGATTAAACACGTGTTTGTTAAAATATGTTCTTCGCTGCCCTGCAATAATTTTATTAATTAATTATGTACTCTTACCAATAGTCGTCTTTTGATAATTTTTTCGTTTTGTACATATAATTTTGGATTTACAATTGTGAAATAAAATTCACATATTTATTTTGTTGTATCAATTAATAAAATAACTGGAGATTTTGGATAATGCTTTAAATAAACAACAAAACGTTAATTAAACGTTTACAGCAGTGTTTAGTCTAAAGATAAATTAAAATTTATAGATAGTTTTGAAATATTAGCTCAGAAATAATAAATTGAAATTATTAATGTGTCTTTTCTAACATTCAACTTCAAGTTTAGTAGGTAAACACATTTTTTTTGACTTAGTATACAACTACTAAATAACTAATATTAGAAATATTTTAAAATTAATATTTTTATAGGTAAAAGTTAACAAAAAGTTTCAATTAGATCAACATGTCAACACGGGTCCACATCAGAAAACAAGAAATGAAAATCGGCCAGCACAACAACTATTACCTACTTATGTGAGCCAAACCGAAAATGTCAACAACTTTAACAAAGATCTGTGTAAAATGATGGTTTCGTGCAATATCCCATTCCACAATTTGGAAAAATCTGAATACACAGGTCTTTTAGAAAAATATACTAAAGAAAGGTACTTTCTCGACGTACAGCTACCAGGTCATGTCTTCCACAACTATACGAAGACACTATTAAAAACATAAGGGATGTTATTTCAGATAATTATATCTGGTTTAGTGTCGACGAAACGACCGATGCTAAAGGAAGATATATAGCATACTTTTTTGTTGGTATTCTAAATGGTAACCCTTCTTTTAGTTATTTAGTTGCCGTCAAGCAATTAGAAAAAACAAATCATGTAACAATTTCACGTTTTATAAATGACACCCTAACATTTTTATATTTCCCTAATCAAATATCAAAAGATCGCATTTTGTATATGGTGACCGATGGTGCAGCGTATATAGTAAAAGCAGGTCAAAATCTAAAGATATTTTTTCCAAATTTAATTCACAATACTTGTTTGGCACATGCGCTTAATCGAGTTGCTGAAGCAGTTCGGGTGGAGTTTCCTTTAGTAAATAAAAAATGGAAAAAATGTATTTCTTAAAGCACCGCTTCGCATCCAGATTTACAAGGAGCAACTAAAAGAGCTTGCGTTGCCACCCCAACCAGTTCTTACTAGATGGGGAACTCGGATAAAAGCGACTCTGTTTTATTGTGAACATTTTGATGCTTTTAAAGATTTAATTGATTCTTTCCAAACAGATTCGGCTCAAAGTGTAGAAGACTGTCAAAGTGTTTTGCAAGCTCCAGAGTTACAGTCTCAGCTTACTTTCAAGATATCCCTACGATTATTACCAAGCTTGAATCTCAAAATTTGCTTCTTACCGAATCTTCAAAATTAATAGAAGATTTCAAATTTAGTTTAAGTAAAGACCAAAACAAAGTTTGTAGAAAAATATACGACAAATTAGACAATTTAATAAAGAAAAATGCTGGTTTTTCATCTATAAAATCTATTAGAGACATTTTAAATGGCCAATTTTCAAATGACAATGGCGAAACAAATTTTTCTGTTCAAAATGCTCACTTATTTAAATATTTTCCTATTACATCTTGTGATGTAGAAAGAAGCTTTTCACATTACAAGCACATATTAGAAGATAAGCGCCATAATTTACTTATAGAAACAATTGAGAAAAATATGATTAATTATTTATTGCAACAATCTCTAAATTTGATTATTTTTCTTTTTGTGCTGTATTATGTTATGGGTTTTATGTATGTAATGTATAACTAATAAAATATAATAAATAATTATTGTTAATTTCGTTATATAGTTTTTAGGAATACATAAATAGTTGTAACAATTAGTAATAATTGTAATAAACAAGAATTGAAATAATCCTGATAAAAGTAAAATTTTTTAGCGCATATGTTAGTGCATATACGGCTATATTACTGCATATTGAGTGCATATTTCTTCATTTTTTAATTGCATATGTAAGTGCATATATGCACTATCTTTGCAGAATATCTGCCCGTCTCTATTATAATTTAGGCGTGGAGTTAGCCCCGAAACTTTTGAAATTTTTAGTTTTTCCGATTTCAATCGTTCGTTGGTCGTTTATCGGTGTTTGTTGCCTATTTTTTAAAGTTTGTCAGTTTTTCATATTTATAATAATCACAATTATAATTCAGGCGTTTTTTCAATTGCAATCGTTTGTTGGTCGTTTGTCGGTGCTTGTTGGCCATTTTTTAACGTTTGTCGGTTTTTCATGTTTATATTAGTTACGATTATAATTTACGCGTGAAGTTGTCCCCCCCCCCCCCCAACCTTTGAAATTTTACGTTTTTTCAATTGTAATCGTTTATTGGTCGTTTGTCGGTGTTTGGCTATTTTTTGACGTTTGGAAGCATAATTTGGTTAGTGATGTTAATCATATCGAAATCAATACAACTATATACATATGTTACAGTAAAAGAGGATATTGGGATAAATGTGCAAATTTACCGGCCAATTTACACCCTTATCTAGCACACAGGTAGAAGAGAGCAAGTCTAATCTTTACATTCATTGCATTGCAGTCATGATTAAATTTAATGTACCTATATTTAAGTGAATTTATTCGGAAGAGCAATTTGATGTAATGCGTACGGGTGATGTTCAATATAGTAATATTCTTATAGAGATTTTCGAGGTGAAAATGAAAATATTCCATATAAGTTAGTACCAGGTTAGGGAAAGAAAAGAAATTAAAACCTATGCTGACTACTTAAACTAGTAAGCCTTTGAAGTACCTACGTTATAAGTGTTGAGAAACTTTTTGAAGTGATTCATTGCATTCATTTGAATAGCTACACTTGTCCCGGAGGATGTAACTTTACTCGAGTTAGTCAGCGTCTGAATGGTTCTACAGACCAAGCACT
>JARFJB010001066.1:0-45183 GCA_036346205.1 Vesta saturnalis
AAGTTAAAGTAATTAAAATGAAATGTTATATTTAAAGTTCTTTTCAATAATTCGGTTCTGTCAAGTTTTGGTTAAAATGCGCACAGGAATGGATGCTTTATTGACGACGCCAAAGAACATTTCGTGAATATCTCTAAAATTATTAATTTTATTAAAAATGTCGAAGAAATCTTTATTAAGAACAAAGGAATGTTTGATCTTTTCTTAAAGAAAGTTTCTTGTAATGTAATCAGTAAAGCCTAATTTAATTCGTTAAAGAATTTGAAGGATGTATATAAAACGTCAAAGTTATTATGGTCATGGTTTTCATGTCTTTGGTTTCCTGGTATTGTATTCGTGAATTTTGTACTGCCGCTTGAATTCAGTGATATTATATTTGACAAGACATATGCGTTATAATATTAGTACAGATATTAATGTTAGAATTCCCTTGTTTATGAGTGTGGTATCATTTTTGTAGGACTAGAACATGGCATTTTTCAAATGTTACTTAATTGTGTGAGTGCCGGGGGTCAAATAAACTGTAAAGACAAATAATTAATTAATTAATAATAATTAAATAATAGGTAATAGTACAATGCAAATTTTTAAATTATGGGCTTGTTTCCGCTACGATATCACACGACCTGCACACACGATAGATAAAACACTGCAAAATAAGTGTGGTTTGCTTAGTAAAAGATTTTCGAAACCCCATCCGTATTCAATCTGGCTCTCATACAGGGCGCCAGTTACACGGTTCGTCACGAGTAGCTTAAAACATAACTTTTTTGAGGTTAGATTTTACAACAAAAATGTACATTGGTAAAACTCGATAATGTGTACCATTTTGGGTATAGTTTTGATTTGAAAATGATGAAGTAATAACTGATGCTGCTATAAAGTAATTATTCTTATTAAAAACCATAAACAATAACATTATTCTAAGGGTAAAGATATTAACTAAACAAAGAATCGCAAGAAGAAAATTAAAGTAAATTTAACTAAAACCATGAACTGTTCAAAAAGTATTTAAAAATTTTTTTACTGAGCAAAGCCAACTTATTTTTTAGTGTTCTACCTATCCTAGCAACAGGGCCACCTTTTTTGAAACACCCTATATATATATATATATATATATATATATATATATATATATATATATATATATATATATATATATATATATATATATATATATATGCAGGTGTCCGCTAATTAATGGTACACAGCAAAACTGGATATTCCTTGAGTAAAAATATTGCGATTTATCCAAACTTACCTTAGTCCAAAAGTTGATCATAACCGAGATACAGGGTGTTAAAGTGTTAATTTGTAATTCGTTTTTTCTTAATAATTCATCAACAGGGCGACATAACGGCACAAAATTAGATATGTGGGGGTTTTCGGGGGCGAGAAATTCAAATCCGTTCTTATTTTGGACGCCACTTGTAGAGGCCGCCACTTACAGTACATTATATCTATTAAAAATGACCTAATTTTTTTTATCTCCCTGTATTAGCCTAAATATTAAAGATTATGAATTTTCCATCTTTTTTACAAAAAAAAGTTATACCTTGTAAATGTCTCTCCGAGTGACCGTTTTCAAGATACTTGCGTATAAATTATTAAGTTCACCTTTTCAAATTCCACATAAAAATGTTGCTTGAAGTAAGCTGTGATTAAATCAGATGCAATAATAAATGCTATAATTGTAAATGTCAAACTTTATGGGTGTTTGTTGATATTTTGTATGTTTTTTTTTTATTTTTATAACTGTGTACAAAATGCCCAGACATACTGAGTTTTCAAATGAAGAAATGCGTTATATGATTTGTGTATACGCGCAGAAATTATTTGATGGACGTACGGCTCATCGAAGGTATTTGGAAATGTATCCACGACGGAAACAGCCAGATTTTAAAATTTTCAAGAATCTCTATGATCGACTGGGAGAAAAAGGCTCTTTTCGTCCCAAACGAGATTCTACAGGACGCCCTAAGATTATAACTCCTGACCAGGAAGATGAAATTCTGATTCGTGAACTAAGCACAAGACACCTTGCTGCGAGAACTGGCTTAGGTAAGTCCACTGTTCACAAAATTCTTACTGAAGACGGACTGTATCCATTTCATTTCACGCCTGTACAAAATTTACTGCCAGCTGATTTGCCAGCTAGACTAGCATTCGCTCGTTTTTGTCGTATCCAGCACAATTCCGACCCATTGTTTTTAGACAAAATATTATTTACCGAGGAAGCAACCTTTACACGTAGAGGCGTTTTTAACTTTAGGAATAAACATTCGTGGGATTTAGAAAATCCACATTTAGTAGCCGAACATCACTTCCAACATGAATTCAAAATCAATGTTTGGTGCGGCCTTAGTGGTAACCATGTATTGGGTCCCTTCGAATTATCTACTAATTTAAACGGCGAAATCTACCTTAATTTTCTGCAAACTCAGTTACCCGAGTATTTTGATGATTTGTCCCTAGAACTAAGACAAAACATGGTGTTCATGCAGGATGGAGCCCCTGCACATTTCTCTAGACGTGTCAAAGACTATCTAAATGTTCAATTTCCTCATCGCTGGATAGGTCGTGGAAGCCAGACGCCTTGGCCGCCTCGAAGAACCGATTTCAATCCACTTAATTTTTGTTTTTGGGCATATTTGAAATGGCTCGTGTATAAAGAAACAGTGAACACTCGAGAAGAATTATGGCAGAAAATTGTAAATGCTGTCGAACAGTTTCGAAACGATCAGTTATTATTTAGGATAAGACGGTCGTTCAGCAGACGGGTTCTCAAATGTATTGAAGTGAATGGTAATCACTTTGAACAGTTATTGTCGAAAGATGCTCTCTTTTTTTATTAAATGTTAATATTTTTGTATTGTAGTTTTCTTGTTGTTATTTCTGTAGTAATTATAGCATTTATTATTGCATCTTATTTAATCACAACCTAGGTACTTCAAGCAAAATTTTACATGTGAGAATTTGAAACGGTGTACTGAATAATTTATTATTTATACGCAAATATCTTGAAAACGGTCACTCGGAGAGACATTTACAAAGTATAACTTTTTTTTGTAAAAAAGATGGAAAATTCATAATCTTTAATATTTAGGCTAATACAGGGAGATACAACAAAATTAGGTCATTTTTAATAGATGTAATGTACTGTAAGTGGCGGCCTCTACAAGTGGCGTCCAAAATAAGAACGGATTTGAATTTCTCACCCCCGAAAACCCCCACATATCTAATTTTGTGCCGTTATGTCGCCCTGTTGATGAATTATTAAGAAAAAACGAAATGCAAATTAACACTTTAACACCCTGTATATCGGTTATGATCAACTTTTGGACTAAGGTAAGTTCGGCTAAATCGCAATATTTTTAACCAAGGGATATCCAGTTTTGCTGTGTACCATTAATTAGCGGACACCTGTGTGTATATATATATATATATATATATATATATATATATATATATATATATATATATATATATACATATATGTATAATGTGCACTACTACGCAGGTGATTTTAATTTTGACGTAAAAGGGCATTTATTAACACTTTTTAGAATTTCAAAAGGAACTACTTTGTTTAAAATAACTTCTACATTAGTTATAATTTACTAGAAAAGTAATTACTGCATTGGTATTAGAAATAATTAGAATTTTTTGTCGAGGTTATATTTCCGTAAAAATAAATTTTCAGGGAAGTTATGAAAAAAATGACAACGGCAATATTAACTAGCAACATAATTTAGTATATCATAACAATTTCAATTGTCTCCGGTATCACGAACACGATAAAAACCCAAATTTCTGAATGATAAATATATATATATATATATATATATATATATATATATATATATATATATATATATATATATATATATATATATATATATATATATATATATATATATATATATATATATATATATATATATATATATATATATATATTTATGTATTTATTTATTGATATCCTTTTTTGCGTTTAATCGAGGTGCCAAAGCCATTGAAGCTGCTCGTGAGATTTGCGATGGTTATGGTGAAGATGCAATGCCTGTTAGGACGGCGCAGAACTGGTTTAAACGTTTCAAAAACTGAATTTTCGACCTTAATGATATGGATCGTTCAGGACGTTCTGTTAGGTTCGATAAAGAGCGATTGAATTAACCTCTGCATGAAAATTCACGCCAATAAACTAGGCAGTTGACCCAGAAAATGGAATGTGACCAATCAACAATACATCTAAAATCCTTAGGAAAAGTTCAGAAACTTGGCGCTTGGGTTCCTCATGTTTTGATCGAGAACAACAAAAATCAACGTTCCACAATCTCCGCTGGATTTCTCGCTCGGAATCGTGCTATTGATGGTCGTAATCAGAGGTTCCTCTACCGAATCGTTACCGGCGACCAGAAATGGTGTTTGTATGTGAATATGAAGCAGAGAAAGCAGTGGCTAAGTCTCAATGAACAAGCGACGTTGAGAGCGAAACAAGATCTTCACCCTCGAAATACGACGTTATGCGTTTGGTGGGACTGGGAAGGTATCATTCACTATGAATTGCTCGGGCGTAACCAAACAGTCAATGCAGAGCTATATGTTGAACAAATGCATCGCCTCTACGAAGCTGTTCGGGAAAAACCACCTCATCGGCAGCATGACCTTCTTCTTCATCACGACAACGCTCGTCCTCACATTGCTAATATGACAAAGAGAGCAATTTAAACACTTGGTTGGGAAGTATTGCCGCACCCTCCATATTCTCCTGATTTGGCTCTGTCAGATTTCACCTATTTCGATCACTTTCAAACAGTTTGCGTTCAATAATGATATGGAATTACGGACTTGGTTGGATCATTTTTTGAGTCAAGGGCGAACGATTTTTACCAGGGAAGAAGTCATTAATAATAACGGAGAATATATAATTGATTAATATGTTGTAAATTTTTGTAGTAAAATATATACTTTTTTAAAATAAAAAACGGCATTTAAGACACTAGGTATGTTGTTACGTGAAACCAAAAAATTTATCATTTAGCTAAATATGCTCACTATCACTTTCCCTCAATTTTCTTTTAACGTCACCTAATTTATAGTAATTGTGTTGAGAACAGCTGTACTAATATAATGGCTAGATTAAATTTTGGTTGTATAGTACCTTAGATACGTTTATAAGTGTTTAAAGGCAAACGAAATAAATCTAGGATAGAAACGTTAATATTCCAACTTTGTTTTGCTTTTCCTTTGACTTAATTTCAATAAACCATATTGTATTTGGGTAATAAATAAATCATTAACAAAACTTTCCAATAACTACATAAACTTTATTCCACCAACGGAAGTGTGCACTTCTACAAAAAATAAACATTGTATACATTTGCCTGCTTAAAATACAATTCAATTCGCTTAAATAATCCGTTATTAACATTTTAAGATGATCATGTTTAGCTAGCGCCCGTATAGTGTATTGTAAATGTTGCATAAAATATACTAATTTAAACGGACTGGTGCTCAGACAGAACGAGAGAGACTACACTAATGGATCAAATACAAGTTTACGGAGTAACCTAGTTTGATCAAAATTCTCGATACTCCTACTCAATTTGACCAAAGCGATTCACTGTTACAACTTCGTGTAGGGATAATCACTTATGACGTTTATCCAAGACGTACGTTTATGACTAATTGAAAAGCACTGGTACGTTATGCAAATTTCGCAGAAGGTTACATGTTTACAATACAAAACTAATTTTTATTAATTAGATCCTTAACTAAATTATTGTAAGTTTTGTTATGAAAAAGTATATATGTAATTAAAAATTATTATTAATTTATTAATATTTATTTTAGATGCTTACTAATTTTAATTTACATAACTTACTTTATGAGTAGAATAATTCAACTTGATGTAACAAAATATGTGATCATATTATCTATATTTTAGGCTCAAACGGATTTAGGCGTGCGTATGTGTATTACGAGGATTACCAACTACGAATTTCAAATCAACCTGAAAACTCAATTTACGAGTTTTTTCAAGTTTGATATCCTGGAGAATTTATACGTTTAGCAGATGAAACCTGAACATTTTATTACATAATGTAATTAAATCCACATTGATAAAACGAAATATTCTCAAATTATCAGTCTTTCAATATAAAATAAATTTTATGTTATTACATCAACTCCCGTAGCAATTCTTAAGAGGAATGTAGATAAAGCACTTTAAGATGTTACGAAAACACGTACATTTTGCCTGCGAGAGTAGGTTTGCTTAAAAAATAACATTTTTGTATCCCGTTTAGAAACGAGTACTTCAATTGTAATAATTTGCACCTGGTCACTAATTTTAGTAACTAGAGAAAACACCAAAAATGGATTACTCCGTCCCTTAATGAACTACTAAGATTTCTTTAAGTGGAAAACATTATAAACTCTTTTCAGGATGCAATAGGTTATTCGAAATCGTCACGTGGTTTACTGGATGACGGCTTGACTGCTGTTACACTGACCTTATTTTTGAATGATTGGTGATAATAATAATAACCTTTATTGCCCAACAGCAAAAGCCAATTACAGAGCAAACTATATAATATTACACATATACAAAGATTTATATAAATATATAATCAACCTATCAACGTGAGTAGTAACTAATTATGTGTACTACCAATGATAATAATAGTAATATATAATAACAATAATAAATTATATATATATATATATATATATATATATATATATATATATATATATAATATAATATAATATATAAAATAATGATAACGATAATGCCCACAAACAGAGTTAAATGACTGTAAACACTAAAAACAAAAATGATCTACAAGAAGGACACATAGTTGACAATAGGACAGTCCCTTGAACACCTTTAAACACTATTACTGTAGTTAACATAACAGTCAATTATAGAAGTTAATGAAGAGCAATATATATCACAATTAGAACATATCTCGTTGTACAATTGACACATTTTAACCACTGGTGACTTTAAAAGTAAATTAGATTTGGCAAAAGGAACATGAAATGTACATATTTGTCTTGTTTCTAACCTAGGAATATGAAAACAAATGTTGGCAAGGATAGAAGCACAATCAATATAATTATGTATCATTTTGTATAAAAATGACAAAGTTATGATATTCCTTCTAGTCTCTAAAGACTACATATCAAAGGTGTTAAGCAACATTGTATTTGAACAACCTTTCTCAGGATAAGCATTAAACATCTTAAAGCACAAATACTTCAGGAATTTGCGTTGAATATTCTCAATTAAAAGTTTGTAGCGGCCATAACGAGGTGACCACACTAATGCACAATATTCAAGCCTAGACCTCACAAAGGCATAAAACAATATCTTAATCGTACGGATACTCGTAAATTGTTTAGATTGACGTATTACGAACCCTAATAATTTGTTGGCTGATGAAACGATTTCCATCATGTGCTGATTAAAAGATAATTCGATATCAAAATGTACACCCAGGTCTTTCATACCTGCACAACGGTCGATTGTCATTGAATTAATTTCATATACAAAATGTATAGGATCGCGCTTTCTAGAAAATGATAAAACTCTACATTTACTAATATTAAGTGTAAGCCTACTATAACTGCACCAATTAAATAGAGCTGAAAGATTACGCTGCAACGCAACGCAGTCCTTCAGATTAGTGACAGATGCAAAAATTTTGACGTCATCGGCAAACATTAAAGTTTTACAATCAAGTTTTTCAGCAAGGTCATTTATAAATAATACGAAAAGCAAAGGACCTAAATGTGAACCTTGCGGTTCGCCGGGCTTTGCTACATATGGAGGTGATGCATAACCATTGTATACTACTATTTGATTCCGATTACCTAGGTAAGATTTAAAAAAGCCAACCAATAATCTACTGAAACCGTAACTTTCTAACTTAGCCAATAATAGATCGTGATCAGTACAATCGAAAGCTTTAGATAAGTCAGTATAAATCACATCCACCTGCTTTTGAATGTCTTGATTTGCTACGATAAATTGAGAGATAGAACAAAGGTTTGTGCAGGTGGAACGTTTTCTAACTAAATCATGTTGATATGGTGATATGTATGGTTCTACAGATCTGTAAATGTGACTATACAGAACCAGTTCAAATAATTTTGAAAAATTGGAAAGAATTGCAACCGGTCGATAATTGCGTATATCAGCGGGATCCTTAGATTTTAGTACGGGACAGATTTTCGTGATTTTCCAATTATCAGGTAACGTTGCCGTTTTTAAGCATAGATTAAAGATTGCTAATAGTGGTTGCATAAGTATGTCTGAGCAATCCTTGATAAGATAGCTCGGAACTTGATCGAGACCAGCTGTTGGTTTATTTTTTAGTTTAGAGATAGACAACCTAATATCATTCTCTGATATATTTAAAATATTAATATTTAAAAAAGTCAAGATTTGAGGATGCATGACGTTCACGTCCTGCATCGTCAAATCCTGATTCACTGTTTGGAATTCATGGGCAAAAGCATTTACTATATTTTGTGGGTTATCCAAAACATTGTTGATAAGTAGAAGGCAATACTAATACGGTGTCCGGTAAGAATTTAGTTAACGTTGATCTTTAATTTTGAAAGAAGTAGCGCCGAATGTCCTATAATCGCGGATACGGACATAGCTTGATCTCAGTTTTTGGGAAATAGGGCATGTGTTCAGGTTAATTAAATGAATACCTATTTGAAATATGCACGAAAAATCCTTTAGAGTGACACTCACATTGTTGAATGTTGTGCATTCAAAATTTCTTTCACCTTTAATTTTAACCTAGTAGGCGTTACTCGATCGAGCTCAATATAAGAGGTGCACACATTTAGTAGACATGCTATCAATCAGTGAAAACAGATTTAAGAAAATAGCTCAACATCATGAAATTATAATAATATTGTACTCATAACCTAATAAATATAAATACCTAGATGAAATAAGCCTGTTTAATGTAGCACTATTCTAGAATAATTAAATTATTACTGACTATTACTGAAGGATTTACTGGTCAACATATTTTTTGCAAGGCTCAGAACTTTTCAATTAAATCTTTAATTTACTTTGTAACAGCAGGTTTGGGTGACATTGATGCTCTTCAATCGACTGCAAACAATAAATATATTGTAAGCCAGTCCTTCCAATTTTACATTTGAAGGTGGAAGTGTACTCAATAATAAGTAAATTATAAAATCAAGTTGGTCGCTCAGACGTTTACAATTAGCACAATAGTATGTGTCATTTATTTGCATATATTGTGTTGTGATACGCAAAAATAGTACGCGACAGAATTACTCATGACGAAATAACCCGACAAAACATCCCACGTCAAATTAGCTCCAAGTAAGTCAAAAAATGTTTCGTCGTATAAAATCCAATCACAACAAAATATTCTTTCTGAGATATCCCAGATATACTGGGTACTTTTCTATATAATTTTAAAACGCCTAATACGAGGTGCGTCAATTGTCAAAATGACACTATAAAAAATTTGATATCTTAATAAAAAAATTTTGAGGAAAAAAATATGGAAAGTTGAAAAACATAAATTTTAATACCAACAAAAAAGCAACTCAAATCAAGTAGGTAACATTCAGAGAAGTGTAAATCTATCTTTAATATTCTAATTTTTGTACAAAACCTGCCAACTAAGCTTTTTGCACATAAAACATCCTTTTTTCACAAATAAAAGCCCTTAAATTATGTGTTTGCGAAAGTAGTGCTAGTGAAATAGTATTGTGCATTTATCAGAAACAGAAATCCAGGTTTTAATAATGGTCGGTTATGGAGACCGTAAGAGAACACAGCAAGTAGTCTGTGAACTTTTTAATAAAGTTTATGCAAATCGAGCACTTATTACTCAATCGGTAGCAAAATAGTAAAGAAATTTAGGGAAACAGGTCATGTCAAGAATCTTCCAAAATCCGGTCCACCAAACGTGACAACAAACTAAGATAGAAAATTAGAGCAATTGTTAAAGATCACAGACGCATCAGCTAGCTGTAAACCACGACGTAAGTAAAGCTGGAATAATTTGCTCTTGCAATAATTGTAAATACCGGTTGCCAGTTAAATTGTTATTTATAAAAAGAGGACCAATAGTGCGATCACGGCAAATCTCTGCGACCAGTGCTGGTAATTATGTCTATTTACCCTTCCATTTAAATAAAATGTGGCCTCGTCCGAAAAGAGTATGTGGATGATTATTGATGCACTCCATCATAAGCTCACATATATTGTATACTGAAAGGGGAAAAACTGCATACATATAAACCTATTTTACGGCAGGAATTGTCAGAAGATGACTATAACCGACGTGTGGAATTATGGAGCTTATGATGGCGCGCATTAATAATCATCCAAACTTCCTCGACCACATACTTTTTTGTGACGAGGCCACATTTTATTTAAATAGAATGACATAATTGTCAGTACTGGTCGCAGGGATTTGCCGTAATCGCACTATTGCTCCTTTTTTTTATAAATGACAATTTAACTGGCAACTGGTATTTACAATTATTGCAAGAGCAAATTATTCCAGCTTGTCAAGAACAATTACCAAATGTTAATGTGTGGTTTCAAGAAGATGGGGCGCCACCCCACTACTCTCTAAATGTACGGAGATATTTAAATGAAGTTTTTCCAATTCGTTAGGTAGGTAGACAAGAGACTGTCGAGTGGCCTCCACGATCTACGGATCTTATAGCGTGTGATTTTTCTTATGGGTTATTTAAAATCTAAGGTGTGCAGAAACAGTATATGCACAATAAGATTTACCTCAATAAAGGTTCAGTCTCCCCCATATGTTACACGAAACGCCTGGTGGAAACAGGTAGGTTGACTTTGGTGCTGGCGAAAATAAGGCATGAATGTGGTGCCTACGCTCGAAATTCCCTCGTGAAAGATGTTGGGGTGTCGATTTAGAAAGCCAAAGCGCGGTCGATTAACACCCAGCTTGGTTGTACGATATAGTACAGTCTAAATATTTACGCTTTATTTACAAATTTTATTAGGCGTTGCGTTCAGAACTGCTTAATTATTAATATTTGCCGTTCATGTTATCCCAAAATTTATTTATTCACTGCAAATTACTTGATATTGGCGAGCTGTAAACTTATTGTCTGTCACTTGTGGAGAACGTCGATTTATTCCGCAAATAAAAGCGGCGACTGCTCCAGAGGGTTATGAATGCTCTTGTTAAACCACATTGCACGTCCTTGAATCAACTACACAAAATCGTTACGATAGTTTGACTCGTGATGGGTGAAAAGTTCAAAGATCCCAGCATGGATTTATCGGGTAGGAAACTACCCCTTTACAACGAAGGTTCGTCGTAATTCAGTGAGCTAAGCGCTTTATTCCAACATAGATTTGCAATGTAGATAGAAGTTCGGCTCCAAGCACCGACGATTTCACATACTGTTGCTGTGACTGAAAATATTGTATCACAAAACCCATACTAATGATAGATGGCCCAAAAAAAAACAGAGTGTAGGAAAACCCTAACTAATAACTCAATATTTATTCCATGTTCACTAATATTCATAGAACAACCCAATCAATAAACACTGAGTTTCTGACGACCAAATTCGTTACTTTATGTTTAAAGTACAGCATCGTTACGTAATATGACAGCTTTGAGAAATCATTATCATAGCGGTTATAACGGCTGACCAGATCCAAAACCGTTCCCTCAACCAACGTTAGCCAGTGGAGAACCATCTTATGGTTTTCCGGCATAAAGTTGACTTTGTAGGAGATATGCGTTTAATACATCACAAGTCCATAACACCTTGATCCAGTATTTAGCCGATTGGGAAAGTATATATTGCGTGAATTTAGTAACGGAAACAATTTTTGTCGATTCGTATGGCTTATAAGCTTGCTGTAAATTATTATTGACCATTGTTCAGACGTATTATTGCAGCTGAATCTATCCTTTACGGGTATTATTATTATTGTCAAATCTAATAAACTTTGTGCATCACCTTTAATTTGTTACGAGACCCATCTGTTCGTATCAGTGTAAATCACCAACCTTATTTTGCTGTTTTTGTACATACCAGCTGCAATTAGTGTACCAGAAATGCACCAAGCTCATATTCAGTGAAGTGCTTATGTTTTTTGTGGTGACCGTTGGGAATCTCTGCACCAGTTGTTTAGTATTTCGTTTCCCGTAAAATTATGTCACATCTCTAAACTCATAGCTTATTTAAAAATCTGCTTGGAAGTAAGCATATTGCTGTCCGCAGAATGCCCACGCCTTTGCTGTATGGTTAATTATGTCATTCAGTTCCATCGCTAGATGTCCAAATGCTACCTAAATGGAAATAGATCTGCTATACGGTCCTCTGAACCGTACTCTTCTAGCTGCTCTATGATAATACCTTGTTCAATATCTGACACTCCTACAGTAGAAACGTCTGATTGTGGAACATATTTATCATTATGAGATGCAACATGAGTCTTGGTGCGATTCAAACTTTTCAGCTAAATGGCTTAGTTCAGTGGATGATCCCTATACGTAGACACTTCTGCGATGCCCATTTTCTCATTTGGGTGAAATTACAACTCAACGTCAATATATTAACGTTAAATTAAAACAAAAACGAATATTTTTATTTTTAAACGTTCATACTTATCCAATGCTAGCTTTGAGAATGGTCAATTAACCATTACGACCAAAACCTATAGCTATATGTAAGCGAATAAAATTAAATTAATTTGGATAATACTTTGAGCTTTTTGTCCTAATTTAGTCTGTTAATATAAACATGACGTTGAGTGGTAAGCCACTTATTTACTATTTCAGAAAAAAAATCTGATGTGCACATTCACCATGAATTGATCTGTAGTAATTGTTAAGAATCACTAATATTAATACTGTCACAGGACGCCGACGTATGATTGTGAAAAATACAGTTTGACAACTCTCAAATCTCAGTTTCAGTTTCAGTTTCAGAAATTGCAACCTAAATCAGTTCTATCTGCATCCTCTCGTGCATAATAGGTGGGTTAAAGGTGGTAATGAAACAAAGTTAGTTATAACACAACTGCCTTGACTCGTGAAAATTAGTATAATTACTATATTGTTCAATAGAAACACGTTGTTCAGGATAACTGTAACTTCGTTACCACGGCAACGGAATTCATTTTTCTGTTTTCCTTGTTAAGTACTAAGCACGCATTTCAGGATAACTGTAACTTCGTTACCATGGCAACGGAATCCATTTTTCTGTTTTCCTTGTTAAGTACTAATCTCGCATTTTTCAAAATTATTTGAATCGCCGTTATTGAGACATGAAGTAGCATACATATTCGAAAATCCGTCTAAAAATAATCTTCGTGATGTTTAGTTGGGCAAAATAATGATGATGACCGTTTTTTTTTGATTTTACAAGTGTGTGCTGATATCAAATTTTAAACAACCTGGAGTTGCCATCAACGTTGAGGGATATTCAGATAGCCTAAAGCGCTTACGTGTTAATACTAGGAATAAACGCACTGGAAAGCTCACAAGTGGTATCATCCTTCGGCATCGACCTCATGTCGCTCAAACAGTTACTAGATCTGCTTAGGCGTATGAAATGCGAATTCTTACAACATCCCCCTTACAGTCTCAACTTGTCGCCGTGTAATAAACATGGTTCAGTTAACAATCTAAAACATTTTTTATTATTTATTATTATTTATAGACTAATTAAACATTGAGACTTAAACCTGAACGTTAATGAAGATTTCTTTCGAATATGCTGACTAAAAAACATTTAACAGCTTCTAACGGTTTTCGTGTTGAACAATCGTAGCAGGTACAACAATATAAAAAAAATACTATGCATTATAATACCTCTACCGTATTTCGTTGGAGTTTGGACAGATTCTAAATGGAAGCTTCACTAATACTCATGACAGTTACGTTCCATCTTCACAAACATAAATCAATATACGGATGCCACTACAATTAAAGCATGAATGCACAGGACAGCAATCACCGGTTTTGATACAGAGGGTCCTTTCGGTCGGTACACCTATGCCGTTAAGGCTATTCCTCTGTCAGTGTCCTTGTCCGTGTAGTGCGTGTCCGTATCCGTGTATGGGTGTGTCTGTGTCTGAGTTTGCCTCTGCATCTGCGTCTGTGTCTGCGTCTGCGTCTGCGTCTGCGTCTGCGTCTGCGTCTGCGTCTGCGTCTGCGTCTGCGTCTGCGTCTGCGTCTGCGTCTGCGTCTGCGTCTGCATCTACGTCTTCGTCTGCGTCTGCGTCTGCTTCTGCGTCTACGTCTGCGTCTGCATCTACGTCTTAGTCTGCGTCTGCGTCTGCATCTACGTCTTAGTCTGCGTCTGCGTCTGCTTTTGCGTCTGCGTCTGGGTCTGCGTCTGCGTCTGCGTCTGCGTCTGCGTCTGCGTCTGCGTCTGCGTCTGCGTCTGCGTCTGCGTCTGCGTCTGCGTCTGCGTCTGCGTCTGCGTCTGCGTCTGCGTCTGCGTCTGCGTCTGCGTCTGCGTCTGCGTCTGCGTCTGCGTCTGCGTCTGCGTCTGCGTCTGCGTCTGCGTCTGCGTCTGCGTCTGCGTCTGCGTCTGCGTCTGCGTCTGCGTCTGCGTCTGCGTCTGCGTCTCGTCCTCTGCGTCTGCGTCTGCGTCTGCGTTTACGTCTGCGTCTGCGTCTGCGTTTGCGTCTGCGTCTGCGCCTGCGTGTACGTCTGCGTCTGCGTCTGCGTCTGCGTCTGCGTCTGCGTCTGCGTCTGCGTCTGCGTCTGCGTCTGCGTCTGCGTCTGCGTCTGCGTCTGCGTCTGCGTCTGCGTCTGCGTCTGCGTCTGCGTCTGCGTCTGCGTCTGCGTCTGCGACTGCGTCTGCTTCTGCGTCTGCGTCTGCGTCTGCGTCTGCGTCTGCGTCTGCGTCTGCGTCTGCGTCTGCGTCTGCGTCTGCGTCTGCGTCTGCGTCTGCGTCTGCATCTGCGTCTACGTCTACGTCTGCGTCTGCATCTGCGTCTGCTGCTGCGTGTGCGTCCGTGCCTGTGTCTGCGTCTGCACCTACGTCTGCGCCTGCGTCCGCGCCTGTGTCTACGTCTGTGCCTGTGCCAACGACAGTGCCTATACCTGTACCTATGCATGTACCTGTGCCTGTGCATTGGCCTGTGCCTGCGCATGTGCCTGTGGCCGTGTCTACGCCCGTGTCTATTCCTGAGCCTACGCCTGGAACCGTGCCAGTGTCTGTAACAGTGTCTGTGGCAATACAAGCGCCTAAGCCTGTACCTGTGACTGTGCCTGTATTTGTTCCTGTGCCTGTGCCCTTACGTGTACCTGTGCCCTTGTCTATACTTGAGCCTGTCTGTTCATGTGCATGTATCAAAACCAGCTCCAGCGCTCTATGCCTGCACCTGTAATAGTGCCTGTACCTGTACCTGTGTCTGTACCTGTGCCTGTGCCTGTGCGTATGCCTGTGCCAGTGTCTGTGCCTGTGTCTGTGCATAAGCATGTTCCTGTGCCTGGGCCTATGTCTGTGCCTGTTCCAGTGCGTGTGCTCGTGCTTGTGCACGTGCCTGTGCCCGTCTCTGTATCTCTGACTTTCCCTGTGCCAGTGTCCGCCCCCTTGTCAGTGTTAGCGTCCTTATCTGTATCCCTGGCTGTGCGTGTCCGTATCCGTAAGTGGGTGTGTCTACGTCTGTGTCTGCGTCTGCGTCTGCGTTTGCGTCTGCGTGTGTATCTGCGTCTGCGTCTGCGTCTGCATCTGCATCTGCGTCTGCATCTGCGTCTGCGTCTACATCTGCGTCTGCGTCTATGCCTGCGTCTGCGTCTGAGTCTTCGTCTGCGTCTGCATCTGCGTCTGCGTCTGCATCCGCGTCTGCGTCTACATCTGCGTCTGCGTCTATGCCTGCGTCTGCGTCTGCGTCTGAGTCTTCGTCTGCGTCTGTGTCTGCATCTGCGACTGTGTGTGCGTCTGCGTCTGCGTCTGAGTCTGAGTCTGCGTCTGCGTCTGCGTCTGCGTCTGCGTCTGCGTCTGCGTCTGCGTCTGCGTCTGCGTCTGCGTCTGCGTCTGCGTCTGTCGTCTGCGTCTGCGTCTGCGTCTGCGTCTGCGTCTGCGTCTGCGTCTGCGTCTGCGTCTGCGTCTGTCGTCTGCGTCGTCTGCGTCTGCGTCTGCGTCTGCGTCTGCGTCTGCGTCTGCGTCTGCGTCTGCGTCTGCGTCTGCGTTCTGCGTCTGCGTCTGTCGTCTGCGTCTGCGTCTGCGTCTGTCGGTCTGTCTGTCTGCGTCTGGTCTGCGTCTGCGTCTGTGTCTGCGTCTGCGTCTGCGTCTGCGTGTCGTGCGTCTCGTGTCTGTCTGCGTCGTCGCGTCTGCGTCTGCGTCTGCGTCTGCTGTCTGGTCTTGTCTGCGTCTGCTGTCTGCGTCTGCGTCTCGTCTGCGTCTGGTCGTCTGCGTCTGCTGTCTGCGTCTGCGTCTGCGTCTGCGTCTGCGTCTGTCGTCTGCGTCTGCGTCTGCTGTCTGCGTCTGCGTCTGCGTCTGCGTCTGTCGTCTGGTCTGTGTCTGCGTCTGCGTCTGCGTGCGTGTCTGTGTCTGCGTCTGCTGTCTGCGTCTGCGTCTGCGTCTGCGTCTGCGTCTGCGTCTGCTGTCTGTGTCTGCTGATCTGCGTCTGCGTCTGCGTCTGTCGTCGTGTCTGTGCATGCGTCTGCGTCTGTCGTCTGTCTGTCTGTGCGTGTCTGCGTCTGTGCTGTCTGCTGTCTGTCTGTTCTGTGCTGTCGTCTGCGTCTTGCTGTCTGCGTCTGTCGTCTGTGCGTCTGTGCTGTCGTGCGTCTGCGTGCGTGGTCTGTGCCGTGTCTGTCTGCGTCTGCGTGCTGCGTGTCTGTCGTCTGCCGTGCTTGCGTTGCTGCGTCTGCGTCTGTCGTGTGCTGCGTCTGCGTGCTTGCGTCTGCTGTCTGCGTCTGTCGTTGCGTGTGTGCTGTCTGGCTGCGTCTGCGTCTGCGTTTGCGTTGCTGCTGTCTGCGTTCGTCTGCGTCTGCTGTCTGCGTGTCTGCGTCTGCGTCCTGCGTCTGTGCGTCTGTGCGTCTGCGTCTGCGTCTGCGTCTGCGTCTGCGTCTGCGTCTGCGTCTGCGTCTGCGTCTGCGTGTCTGCGTCGTGCGTCTGCGTCTGCGTTGCTGTCTGCGTCTGCGTCTGCGTCTGCGTCTGCGTCTGCGTCTGCGTCTGCGTCTGCGTCTGCGTCTGCGCTCTGCGTTGCGTTGCTGTCTGCGTCTGCGTCTGCGTTTGCGTCTGCGTCTGCGTCTTGTCTGGTCTGCGTCTGCGTCTGGTCTGCGCCTGCGTCTGCGTTGGTCTGCTGTCGGCGCGTCTGTCTTCGTCGTGTCCGTCTGCGTCTGCGTCTGCGTCTGCGTCTGGTCTGCTCTGTGTCTGTCTGCGTCTGTCGTGTCTGTCTGTCCGTGTCTGTGTCCGTGTCCGTGCTGTGTCCGTGCTGTGTCGTGCTGTCGTGTCTGTCTGCTGTGTCTGTGTCTGTGTCTGTGCCTGTGTCTGGTCTGGTCTGTGTCTGTGTCTGGTCTGTGTCTGTCTGTGTCTGTGTCTGGTCTGTGTCTTGTCTGTTCTGTGTCTGGTCTGTGCTGTGTCTGTGTCTGTCTGTGTCTGTGTTGTGTCTGTGTCTGTGTCTGTCGTCTGTGTCTGTGTCTGTGTCTGTTGTCTGTGTCTGTGTCTGTGTCTGTGTCTGTTGTCTGTGTCTGTGTCTGTGTCTGTGTCTGTGTCTGTGTCTGTGTCTGTGTCTGTGTCTGTGTCTGTGTCTGTGTCTGTGTCTGTGTCTGTCTGTGTCTGTGTCGTGTCTCGTGTCGTGTCCTGTGTCTGTGTCGTTCGTGTCCGTGTCTGTGTCTGTGTCTATGTCTTGTCTTGTCGTGTCTGTGTCTTGTCTTGTCTCTGTCTCTGTGTGTCTTGTCTTTTGTCTGTGTCTGTGTTTGTGTCTGTGTCTGTGTCTGTGTCTGTGTCTGTGTCTGTGTCTGTGTCTGTGTCTGTGTCTGTGCTGTGTCTGTGTCTGTGTCTGTGCTGTGTCTGTGTCTGTGTCTGTGTCTGTGTCTGTCGTGCTGTGTCTGTGTCTGTGTGCTGTGTCTGTGTCTGTGTCTGTGTCTGTGTCTGTGTCTGTGTCTGTGTCTGTGTCTGTGTCTGTGTCTGTGTCTGTGTCTGTGTCTGTGTCGTGTTGTGTCTGTGTCTGTGTCTGTGTCTGTGTCTGTGTCTGTGTCTGTGTCTGTGTCTGTGTCTGTGTCTGTGTCTGTGTCTGTGTCTGTGTCTGTGTCTGTGTCTGTCTGTGTCTGTGTCTGTGTCTGTGTCTGTGTCTGTGTCTGTGTCAGTGTCCGTGTCCGTGCCCGTGTGCGTGAGCCTGTGTGTGTGAGTGTGGGTGTACAAGTGCGTGTGCGTGTGCGTCTGCGTGTGAGTGGGCGTGTGCGTGGGCGTGGTGTGTGTTGCGTTTGCGTAGTGCGTGTGCGTGCGTGCGTCTGCGTGCGTGGGCGTGGCATGTGCGTGTGCGTGACGTTGCTGTGTGTGTACTGTGCGTGTGCGTGTGTGTGTGCGTGAGTGTGCAGTGGGTGTGTGTGTGTGCGTGTGTGTGTGTGTGTGTGTGTGTGTGTGTGTGTGCGTGTCCGTGTGTGTGCGTGTGCGTGTGCGTGTGCGGGTGCGTGTGCGTGTGCGTGCGCGTACACGTGTGCACATTCGTATGCGTGTGACGTGTGCGTGTGCGTGTTCATGTGTGTGTGCGTGTGCCCGTGCATGCGCGTGTGTGTGCGAGTGCGCCTGCACGTTTTCGTGTGCGTGTGCATGTGTGTGAGCTCGTGCGCGTGCGCGAGGCCGTGGACGTGCGCGAGTGCATTAGTGTGTGCGTGTGCCCGTGCGTGCGCGTGCTAGTGTGCCTGCACGTTTGCGTGTGCATGTACGTGTGCGTGTGCGTGTGTGTGAGCTTGTGCGCGTGCGCGAGGCCGTGGACGTGCGCGTGTGCGTGTGCGTGTGCGTTTGCTTGTGCGTGTGCGTGTGCGCGTGCGTGTGCGTGAGGGTGTGGGTAGTTAGGAGCAGTTTATAGATTTTCTAAATATTTCTGACACACCTGCATGTTTCACAGATATAAAAATACTAGCATATAGTTTTTAAACGTATGAATCAAGTAGGTAGTTTAATGCGACGCGTAATTTGGCCGCAAAAATTCGTAAAATGTAATTTAGGTATTCGTTCTTTTTTTTTATATTGAATAACGATCAGCGTTTAAAAATAAAATGTTAAAGCATTTTTTAAGTTAATTCAGCTTTACACAACTTTTGTCTTTCAAGTTTATTTAACCAAGTGAAATACGCGTCAAAGATTAATAGTAAGATTTAATATTGTTAAACTGCATTGTCAATATTAGTATACAATCGAGTGGCTTTGGATTTTCTTCTCGAGTTTGCATCTCAATGTCTATTGACCTCTATCTAAAATAAAGATTTAAATATTAATCTCACATAAATTATTATTGTTTATTTTACTATGTTACCAATTTTCATTATGAACGTGTTATGAAAGCGGTTGTATAATAGTATAGTATACCATGATTATAAATTATAACCCCAGATATATTTCTGTCCTTTCGAAAATAATATTTTGGATGTGCAGTGCTAAAACAAAGTAGTACTTAAAATACATGTGTGAAATTGCAATAAAAGGTATTTTTAAATAAGTGAGAAGTTAAGGAAAAGGAAATTTCAATTATTTTACGCAATTAGATATTAATTAAGATATGAGCAGGTAATTTGTGCATGCGCAACACCTTTTTAACCTATAATGTAGTAAAATTGTAAGTTGCACGATTTAGTCAATTTTTTTAATACTTAACACTTAATACTCTAGTAAAATTGTATTCCATAGTTATCAAACTGTTATATTAACATCAGGCTTATGTGTGAGATATCACTTTTTCAAATTTCATAGGTAAATTTCATAAATTTGTTTCAACTCTGAAATATTTTATTACTACTGAGGTTGATATGTGTGTTATCGAAACGTTGAGATTTGTGTAAAGCGTCAATACAAAAATACACCATTGGAAACCCAAAAAAGTCTTTTGAATATGTGTAATAATGGTGAAACTTTACATTTTCTTATGTTTTTTTTTGTTTAACTTTTGGCAATAGCTTAAATAAGTAATTAATAAAAACTTTTTTTCTGATATACATAAAATTTGCACCGACTAGAATTCTATGCAGTTTGGCTTTGGACTTTTTGTTTCAAATATAAAAATACTTAGCACAAATTTGTCAATCCTTTAAAATCTTGTAATTTATTAACACTTTCAAGTTGTATACACTAAGTGACATGGAAATTGCAACACCAGGAAGAGGTAGCAATTTCTTTACCAAACTTGGCAGAAACCTTTAACTACTAGAAGGTTGCAATTGATTACAATTTCAACGAAAAAGAACAAAATATAAACATAATTTTTATTAATAATGGATTCGTAACCCATGTTACACACTCCTCCACTCGTCTTGGCATCGATTCTAGCAGATGGTCGATATGCTCAGGAGGTATTGTGTCCCAAATAACCTGCAATTTATGTGGTAGAGCTTGCGACGTCTGCGTATGATGCTGCAAGATACTCAGTCTTCTCCCCATAATGTCCAAACATGCTTGATGGGCGAAAGGCCGTAAGATCTGGCTGGAAATGGCAAGAGATTAACATTATCCTCTGCAAATCGGCCCATGGAACTTCTTGCAATATGGGGACAACTGCTGAAGAAATGGAAGAATATAGAGTTCTACCATCTCATCCACATATCGTTGGGCGTTCATATTGCATAGGATGAATACCAAAGGCGACCTACTCCCATAAGTTATAGCACCCCACACCATAATCCGTAGTTTGCTGCGCATGCCTAGCGACAGAAAATTCAACATTTGAACTTTCCGCACGTCTTCGTCTGACCCTCATATGGCCATCATGCATCCCCAAACAGAATCGGGATTCATCAGTGAACACCACCCTATGCTACTCTTGGTTCCAGTGCAGTCGCAACCTACACCACTAAAAACGTTGCCATCGATGTTGAGCCGTTCGTGGTAACACAAGGTGTGGCCCATAGGATTGTAAGCCGAAACCTCTGATTCTGCGGTGAACCGTTAGAAGTGTTGCAGGACGACCTTCGTTAGCTAACTATTTATCGGCAATTGATCTGATACTTGAGAATCAGTCTCTTGTTGCCATAAGTTGAAGATGGCGGTCCTGCACCTCATTTGTTCTTCTTCGCCCCCCGGTTCCTCTTCTGCGGCATTCCTGAGTCTCCCTAGTTCATGCCTGATAGTAGCGTATGATGGTGGTTTGGTTCCGCTTAAGGCGATTTGCGGTTTATCTAAACGCAAAACCACCTTCGCGCAAACCAACAATATGACCTCTGTCGAATTCGCTTAATTGGCGGTAAATTCCAAGTTGCCGCACTCTAGGCATGATCACACCCTCCAATCATACAATCACAAGCGAAAATAATAAAGAACTGAGTACAATCTCGCACAATATACACCTGACAAAATTGTTCGAAATAACTGAACGAACTGTCAGATAAGCCATTACCACTTTATCCATATGAATGAAATTTTGATAAATTGCTACCTTTTAGTAGTTAAACGCTTCTGTCAAGTTTGTTCCAAAAATGCCTACCCCTTCTTGGTGTTTCAATTTCCATGTCACTGAGTATAATTGGCGAATTGTACCCGAATTATTCTCTTAATTTATGTTTTTCGCACCTAGAATATTATTTCCCAAACGGCGGAAATATGTATATGTTTTATAAAGTAGTTTATACGAGTTTAATAAGTTGCTATTGGTCGATAGCGAATCATACCTAGGTACACAATCAAACGCGTCCGGGAGGCTTTGACAATTTGTCAAAACTTAATTGACTTGACAGTTCGCTAGCTGCAACAAATTCAGTAGGTTTTTACATTCAAATACTTTTTTACGTAAAAATAAATATGGATAGCGACAACGATAGTGACATATTAAATTTAACACCTCTAAATATCACAGAAATGGCAAAGGTAACTTGTCTGAATTTAGTTCCACAAACGTCAAAGAAAAAATACGAACTTACGTACAAAAATTTCATGGATTGGCGCAAAGGCCAACACATTTTCGGAGAATACTTTATTGGCATATTTCGGAGAAATGTCGAAAAAATTTAAGTCCACCGCCCTCTGGAGTCAATATTCAATGTTAAAATCAATGCTGATTATCAATGAAAATTTAGATATATCCACTTATAATAAATTAAAAGCATTTCTGAGAAGGAAGTCGGATGGATATGTACCTAAAAAATCTAAAACTTCCTTCCTCAAGAAATACACAAATTTATTGGAGAAGCTCCTGATAATGAATATTTAATAACAAAAGTAAGTTCAAAATACAATGTATCTTATTTTTTGGGAGGAAGAATAAACATTAGAGTCTAATTTCTAAACTCGTTTTTAAATTAAAACTTGTTTGTTTTCTTTAAGGTTACTTGTATTATGGGAACTATGGGTGGTTGCGTTGTCAAGAATTATATACAATGAAGACTACCGATTTAAGTAATACCGGATCAATGGTTTTAATCACAGTTCCAGACACAAAAACCTATTACCGGGCAATGGTACATAATTTCTAAGAAATACGCTAATCTTCGTCCGTCACTTGCAAGAGAAAACCACTTTTTATTGAATTCCCAGAAAGGTACATGTACCATTCAAAAAGTAAGAATTAACAAATTTGGTTCAATGGAAAGCAAATAGCCACACTCCTGAAACTTCCTAATCCTGAAAAGTTTACGGAAAGGTTTCAGGACATCCGCAACCACTCTTGTAGATGCAGGTGGCGATATAACTACCCTAAAACGGTACGGTGGTTGGAAATCCACCACCATTGGTGAATGGTATATAGATGATTCGATATCAAATAGAATAGAGATAGTAAATAAAATTAATACTTTAGCGGAGAATAGAAATTTACAACCATCCACTTCCAAAAACCAACAAAATTGTGTTAACGTCAACGATGTAACTTTTAATGAAACTAATATCCCCCAAATATTGTACTAAATAACTGCTCAAACATTGGTTTAGATATTAGTAAAAGTAATTAAATGTTGCTATATATTTAATATTTGTTAGGTGTTTCCTGCAATAAAAAGTTTTAAAATGTCTATAACCAATTAATCGTAGAAAAAGTATGGTGTTCAACTCGCACGAAATGAAAATCTCCCACTCGTAGGTATATGAACTCTGGATACCTCGCTTCGCTCGTGCTACAAACTGTTCATATACTTACTCGTAGGGAATGAGTATCATTTCGGGCTTGTTACACACTATTTATTTCCACTTGTAGGTCGGTGTGTTGTTTCATACCAGATATTTATCGTCCATATACGTGGTAAGTCAGTGTTTACAATAATTTTCCTTTTCAAATTTATAATTCTAGGGCATTATGATTAACTGTCTACAAATTCAGGTTATTCAAAGCATTCATGTAGCCAACCTAAGAAAAGGAAATCGGCATATCTCTCGCAGAAGTAAATACAGGAAGAATTAGATAAAATGTCTGATTATGGTAGTGATGATCTAGAAGAGATGTCATCTGAATACAGTTGTTCAGAATATGAGAGTGCCGACGATTCAAATTGTAGTGAGGCAAGTATATATGATATGGTAGATGATGTAAACGCTTGTCAAGGTGACACGTCAAATGATGGGGAAAATAAGATTGAAGAGGAATGGCATGAAGTCGATTGTAGTTCTCTATGTTACCATATAGTTTTTAATGAAGCAGAGAAGTATAGATATCAAGATATTTATCCGGATGATATTAGTAATCTTTATCCGATAGATATTTACATACATATCTCGTTACGCGAGGATAAATCGCTGGTTTCCTATCAATAGAGAGGAAATAATTTTTTTTAATTATTATTATTGAACATGGACTCAGTAATGTATCCCAAAATCAGATTATTCAAGGAGCATATTCTATATATCAATAATTTAGTTCTTTCACTTATGAGTAGAAATCGATATCAACTGGTACTAAAACTTATGGACTTCGCCAATAACCAGACTGCAGACAAAGACAATAGACATATAAATCGTGGTCAAGTCGTGGCGTGCAAGCGACATCGATATGATATCAAACTGTTTAAAATGATGTATTAATGGATGGAATGAGATGGGATGGGACCAAAGAACTTTTCTGAATCATAATAGAACACTTATAACTGATAATAATGATTATACATTAGTCTCTCTTGCAAAATCTCTACTAAAACCCAAAACCCATCTGCTGCAGATACGTGAAGGCGGAAGAGCTTTAAAGACACCCAAATTAGTGCTCGTATATAATAAAAAATATATATATATATATATATATATATATATATATATATATATATATATATATATATATATATATATATATATATATATATATGTATGTACCTGGTCAGCCTAAAAGTGCCTTGCGAATGTTATAGTTATTAATGCCATAAGGCAAATAGCGGACGCGGTTAAAGTTTGCAAACCAAAGCGATAGGCGTGTGTCGTTCAACTATCTTAATACGTAACAAAATTGTGGAATTTTATTATATTAATGATCTGTTTTTAATTCCGGAAAAAATAAATAAAATTTGGCACGCCATGCAATTTGTTTCTATGTCAATGTATTGTTAAACTTGTATAACGGCCTAGGCCGTTATAAGTATCATGACTTGTAAACTCACATGGCTGTTACTTTTGATGTCCTCGGTTGGCTGCTCAGATAGGGGTTAACGAATGTCACTTGTTTGTGAATAAACTTAAGAATAAATCTTACCAGGAACTAATAAAATAAACACACGTAATTACACACTGCATTAAACAAATAAATTGGAAAATTTAAAATTGACTCGGGTGGAAATATTACGAGACGCCGCTGGCTGTTGAATTCGGATCGCCCACTATAGAATTTACTATAAAGTATATAAATAAAAAGGTGTTATGTACACACGTGCACAATCTTGATTAAGCAAAATATTCATTATAACGAACAGGAGCTATAAATGTAATCAAATATGTGTGGCTTGAGTTCAGGTTTATACTGGAATTATGAATCGGTGAGTATTGTATTTGGATTTATTAAGTATAATAGTAAATATGTGATAAGAAACACCTGTTCTATCATGAGTACTTGTTTTAATTAAACAATTTGAAATTAGGATAATAATTACAAATGTCATGGTGTGTATGTGAATATATGATACGGGCGTGAAATATTTATGCAGGAGAACGTATATAGATGAACGAAGGGTATTGGTGGTCCATGTATAAATATGGGGGTTTCGCCTTCTCGGGGCTTTCAACCACCAAGAACGCTATACACAAAAGGGTGCATTTTTAACTAAAGGAGGGTGGTTAAATGGATAATGTAAGTCAGGAAAAAGGATCTAGAAAGCAGTATCTCAGATGATATTTATTTAAAAAAGGGACTGACTGGTTTGGATGCTGGTGGTTATAGGTATAGGGGTGAAAGTGTAAGAATAAGTCTGTGTAAGCTTGTGTTTTGGATGGTAGGAGATCTGCTATTTATAGGTAAATGGGATGGAGTGGGAAAGGAGTGGACAACTGATAACATTTATTAATAATGATAGAACAATTGTGGATGGAAATAGGAAATAAGTTTTGATAGGAATTATTTACAAGGATAGGAAGATTTATAGTAAGGATTTTCAGGATCATTACAAACTATCGAGGGGATAGTACTGTTATTGAGTTAAGAATGAAGGCCCCCCCCCCCCATCTTCTACTATGTAGAAAACTACACGCGCACGAAATTTAAGGGTAAGCTGCTCGTAATTTATACATTTATTTTTTCGACAATCAGTAAGAAATTACATTCTTTGCTCTTTATCTTGACTGATCAAAACCAGTAAGCAAAATTCGTGGACGGTTAACTTTTTGGTAAACGTCAGATTTTTTACTGCCACTATGTACTTCATACATCATGTACGACTAATAAATATATGATAAAAATTATGAATTCGCAGGTATCCAGTTTATCATGTGATACCAATACTAAATAGTCAATACTGCAACTCGTATCTTACTGTAAAGGACTTTTTTACATTAAACAATTATTAATTTGATTCCAATGCCAATATTAAAAAAAACGAATAAGGCATGTTTGAAACACTTCAAAAGGGTCTTCTACGTTTAGAAAGTAATTTACTGTAAAATTCAGTATGTACCGGAAACAAAAAATTTAATATTAAAAAACTTTAAATTTAAATTAAAAACCTTCATAAACTTTACAAAATGTTAAAGTAAATAAAAGTAAAATGTCACAAAATTAGAATTGGGCGCTATTGTGTTTTCTAATGTAAAAATTAGATGTTAAACACAAACTCGTAACTACATAAACGATCAGAAAATGTTCAACTAGACTACAAAAATCCATTTGTTATCTTAAATAGTAATTAGCACATAGCTCTCACTTTATTACTTTCTATCAAATGTTTAAAACGGTATAAGGTAGATAAAATTAAATAAATCGAAAAAATGCTTTTTGAAATTGTTATACAATAGATCAGTGCTGTGCTCCAAAATCACTTTACTGTTTGAGAAAGGAGTTAGTGAAACGAGACATGTTTTAAAATATATTTCGTCTGTTCTGTATTATTTGTTACGCTATCATTAGTATTTCACAACTAGAAAATAATTCGTGCCCAAAAGTTGACGCACTTAGCAAAACGATTACGTGAAGCGACGGAAAATTGAAAAAACTTTTTGTCGTGTTACATACTTTTTCTTGTTAAAACTGCACGGATGTTTGAAGAATATCGAATAAAAGGCGTTAAGTGTTAAAAAAATGTATAGAGTTATTAATTAATCAATTAGTAATACCGTCAGACTTCTTAACAAGGAATTTATGAGAAATCTGTGCTTATCTTTGATAGTGAGATTAACATATTGTTATTTACTAACAAATAATTATCATCACTTAATAAGTAAGATGAAAGTTATCCTATGATATTCTTAATGTGAAACAGTTAACGTCACTTTGTAGTATGTTACACGGTCAATACGCACTAGCAGTCATGTATGCTTATCAAAATAATAGCGATTTCCAAGCTAACCCAATGGTGAGAATCATAGTTTGATACGTGTAAATTTAGTTTATAAATGTATGGTCTTTAGTTACGACTCATCCTACAGGTTATTGGAAAATGGCAACATTGCCAATAAAAATCGTTCTTAATAGGAAAATTTTTCAAACATGTGACCGTTTTAAATTCTTGGATTGGTAGAAATTAATCAGGCTTTCTTTTTTTTGTTTTCTGGTACCTTCAGAGAAGAAGGAAAAACGCCATTTTTTGGCAAAGAAATTTAATGCGTAGTTAGAAGCAAATGTAAAATTTGGAAAAGGTTTCCTTAAAAATTTGATTGAACTTTTCAAGTAAAATTTTAACACAGCCTGTTGCTGGATTTAATCTTTTCCATATAAATAAATCCTGTTGGGATTTCGAATTTGAGTTCGGCTTTAATTTTTTTGTTTCTACTACACCTTAGCTTCGTTCAAGAGGTAAGCTACTCACTTTCTTTTCTTATTTACTAGATATAACTTTGAAATGCATGTGTACATGTTTTGAAATTTTAATACAGCATAAAGATCACATCTTATAAAATTTGGGTATTGATTTAAATTCTAAGACAGTTGTCTTACATAGGTTTTTTTGGTCCTTTACACATTTACTCAAGATTAACATCTTTCGTGCCTCCATAAGAGATAGTTAAACCATTTCTGACAACACAATTAGATACCATTCATCCGAGGTGTGAAATATTAGTTATGGGTCTTCGAACCTGAATTGAAACCGTTTACGATTACTCCTTCTCCGAGCTTCTTCCGCAATAACTGAAGAAATATACGTTACACCTACGACTATTTTCGGATAAGTATTTTGTTACACGCACACAAAAAAATTTACCTACGGTGAGTGACTTTTGTTAGCTTTTCTACATAACGAGGCTCTCGTTACCTGTACATTACTGAAATTCTTATAACAAGTACATTCCAGTGCTTGCTACACTGTATTAGTGTGTTTCCGGAATTATCCTATTCCTAAAATTAATGCTTATACTTTACTGTTAAACATTTCCTTAGTAATCGTTAGAGTAAGGTTAGACATTTGTACCTGTAAAAGATAATTTGGGTTATTTCAAAGTTTCTCATATGCTTACATTTAACTTTGCAGTAGAATTTGTATTTTAACTATCAATTTCTAACTGTTTTCTTATGTACTAGTTTTATTTTGATATCAAACCGTAGTTTGTTCAACCGTTAGAACTATCTGTGTCTACTGTATAAGCGATCAGCTGTTTAGCTGACGGAACGCTACTATCTGAGTCTAAATGTACAATGTGTGTCATAAATTATGCAAACTGCTGGGGTTGTATATAAAAGTTATTTATTTCCATTACTGTGTAAATCAAATTGCATATTTATTTATGATCATTGGGGTTGGAAAATGTTTGTTACTTTTCACTGATTACAATTTAATAGTTGTTTAGTACAAAACTGTTTGAATGAGGGCTTACTCATTTTAAGTTTTGGTTTGTAGCCATATGCTTACTAATGAATGTGTCAATCTGTGTTGCGCATTTATTAAATTCTTGCATTGTGATTGCCAAATCTGTAATGAACTTGGCCTTTCTGAATTTTCTAAACGCTTCATGCTTACTTTGTCTGTAATGCTCGTAGTAACTATTTTGAATAATCTTTTTTTTTTAAGGTAAATAACGGGGTAGACATCTAGCGATAATTTTCGCTTTATAATTGGGGTTTATTTGCGTCCGGTTGATTGGAAACTGATAGATTAGTCCGACGGAGAGCTCTTCATGGAATATCGGTGTACAGGTATTCAATTTCGGATAATTATGTACATGTTTGGGTATGTTTTTTTTTTTTTGGGTCAACGCTAGATGCCGGACCGTATTGTGTCTGATTATGTAAATTTTTAGTAAAATTCATAGTAGTTTTTTTTTTATTTGTTTGAAAGGTAAGTTGATTACTGGTGGTTTATTTGGTAGATATATTGTATCTGATGTATTATTGACTGTTGTATTGGGAATATTTCCTGAAAGAATTGTATTTATGTCTGCGAGTTTGCGCTCCATAATTTTTTTTTTATGTTAGATACTTACGATGATTTAATTATTATTATAACATTTATGCGATTTTGCAGTGGGTATATTAAATAAGTGGTGTTAAACGATCGTAAGTTGTTTCGTTAATCCTGTGATCTACGACCAACGTCCTAGCCAGTCCTTTGTCAGTGTAGCTTTAGTTCACCATTTTATTCTTTTGTCCTGTGTGGCCGTAGCCCTTTTCTTGATAGAGGGGCGATATAAAATTAAATCAAGTGGTGCCCTTTTTTAAATTCTATGTATATCTTTTCTCCTGCCAAGTGCTACAGTATTTTAGCCACAATTTCTACAATTATCCCTTTGTGCACGTAACAAGTTGTCGTAAGATGTAATTTAGCTAAAAAAATGACTTCGAACATTCACATTTACCATAAACCAACTCACCAAATCGGTAATAAAAAGATCAAGGGTACCACTGTGCTTTTCCCTGTGACTACAGAATATGAAAGTAATGGCTCAAATGGTTAATGTGATAACTCAAATTCAAACGTAAGTTCTTAGTGTTAACCTCAAATTTAACGCGCGCGATAGGTTTTATATAAATAAGCTTAGTAGTTTTAATTAATGACACAACTATTAAATAATCGCCAACCAATAAATTTGGAACACGTAAAATGTTGCAATTAATCGTAACTTTAACTAATGTTTGCATGATATAATATTTAGTAAAGTACGAACACTTTCACCTTCTTTCTAACTTCTAAAATATTCGTTTTGAATCTCAACATTACTCTTAAATTCAAAATAGTAAACACACAATGGTAAATTATATTTAGAAAAACGTAAAAGGCCATCAAAAATAATACCAATGTTACTTGATAACTTTATCAATAAATATTTATGTAAAAAGTATAATTGCCAAAACTTTCCTTATTCACATCGTAGAATTTGTGTATATCTTCGTTATTACCCAATAAACAGCAAGAGCACCCAACAAGATTGACTTAATTTTAAAACGGTATTAAAAATGTTTAATCTGATTTTTAATTCGATAGTTCTGTGCATATAAATTAATAATCGCTGTGTCTGTAATAATATTTACTCTCACTCATAATATAATTACATGATGATGAAGAAAAAGCGCTCCACCACCTGTTTAGGAGTGCGGAAAAACGCTGGAAAACAAAAAGATCCTTTAGGGGACATTCCTGGACATAGAAGGGGCTTTCGATAATAGATCATTCAACTAAGTTCTACTGCCATGAGAAATCTAGCTCTGGGGGAAACGTTCTGCAGGTGGAAGAGGCATGGTGGTGTACACGTCGGTGCTGAATTAAAATCTGGCAGTCCAGTGGGGTGCCCACAAGGTTTAGTTTTATCTCTCCTACTGTGGAACCTTGTCATGGGCGGGCTACTAGTGGGCCTCAGCAACGAAGGCGTTTCACCATTAGAATACGCAAATGACGTAGTCATCCTAGTAGAGTAAGAGCGCATGCAAATGGTCCTGAATGTAACAACTAGGTGGATATTGAGAGAAAGTCTAAAAGTTAGTCTCCAGAAAACCTACATTGTAACTTTTACGCAAAGGAGGATTCTCGAGGAGCTAGGTCCACTCCTACTTGGCGGTGAAGTACCCAATATGTTGGAGAGTTATTTTAGACTCCAAGCTTAGCTGGAACCAACACATTGAGAGACTTAGCAGAAATTTCTCTTGCGGTAGTTAGGTGCACCTTCGACAGATCATGGGATCTATGTATTATGGTAATCGGACCGGCAATAACCTATGCGGCCTTAGTGTGGTGGCCAAAGGTAAAACTGGAAACCACCAACTAAAATTAGGAAATGAACAAATACTTGCCTATTTAGGCGTTATGGAGGCAATGAGAACTACTCCTACCGCTGCAAAGGAGACTCTATTGAACCTCCCTCCTCTTGGGATTAGGGAGAGACTAGATTGGGGCTGTATAGATTGCAGAATTCACAGTAAAATTTTCGAATAGACACAGCGCATAAGAGCTTAATTGACAGTATTGGGGGTCCCATATTCGATTTCCAAACATAAATATACGCGATACCTCAATATCCGCGGGAATATAATAGAAAGGCCTACAGTGGAAGGTGCATCTATATTTTACCTGACAGTCAGGCGACCCTAAAATTAGTATCATGATTTAAGGCCTCATCTAAACCTGCATGGGAATGTTACGAAGAATTCAATGGCCGTAGCTATATCAGTGAATGGATCTGCGATCGACATCAAATATACTGGATAAACAGACCAGGGTTAACACAAAGCAACGGATTTGTAAATGGGCCTTGAATAAAAAGAACTACAGAACTGCTACGCTAAGCAAGACACAGCTTAGGATCCTTACCGGCCTCCTGACAGGACATGTACCTTGAAATTGATTAACAAATAATTGATTTACCTTAATGTTTCATTTTTAAGGCCAATAAACAGTAAAATAATTCAATACAAATCGACATAACTCGGCTTAATAATTTCTTGATTTCTCCAACCTTCAAACCCTTTAAAATTTAACCATTTCCTCACTGTTACTTTTGCATCTAAAGACAGCGAAAATAATATGTCTGTTAATATACTAACATGTAAACTCATTATTCTGGAATAAGTTACGGCAAATAGGTGATTATTACAGTAAAGAAAATATTTAAGCACATAATACATATATTGATTAAAAACGAAACGTTGAATAAATAATTACACCTGTCCACCAATAGTGGTTTCACCATTATCTATCTTAAATATCGTACTCTACGTAAAAAACCATGCATAACTGTTAGCTATATATTCAAAGTTAAAAATTTCGCGCTCCTTTGTTTTAATTCAATAGGTGTGTCACTATATTCAGAACTATATTCCCAACTCTTTTTGTTCTATGACCAGTAACAGTACTATTTTTAAATTTTTCACGTTTCAGCAACAGATGGTAGCCTAAAATAAGCATTTAGGGGACCACCAAAACTTATTGACCGCGACATGGGAATAATTCCTGTTAATACAAATAATCGGGGTCGATTACTTCTCCATCGCTCAATAAGATTAACACCATCGACTGATACTTTAACTCAAGCATCAACAGTCACCACTACCATCATTTACGTATAGTTTCTTACGGAACATTTGTCACGTGTGTAAGTGGGAAGCGGAGGAAAAGGAAAGGGTTCTCTATTCACCTGTAGGTAGTTAATCAAACCGCCTAGCTTAATTTCGGTTCAGGCGGGGTTGAGAGAAATGTTAATGACGGCGCCAGAAGCCGCTCCCCTTTAGTGAAACAAGCACCACTTCCCGACTTCTGGATACTGATGGGGAAAGAGGCGAGTAGGGAAAACAGGAAAGGAACGCACCAAGGGAAGGGAAATAAGAGACTACTGTAGTGTAACCAGCAAACTATAACATAACCAGCCAAAAGAAAACAAAGATAAATATGTATGGGTACTACTGCACCCAAAAAGTATATTTAAGGGAACAAAAAAAATGTTTAATCTAAAGTATTCAAGGAAAATGTATTGTGGAACATAGAATGAAAATTTGACTAAATAAATAAAATGTCGGTCACTACGGTTACTAACCAGAATAAAAATCAATGATAACGTTCGCAAGTTGATCAGGTTCGGTTAACTTTGAACCTACCCAATGATTAATTTTTAAACACAAAAGTAAAATTTAAAATTTAAACGTTTCCCTTCATACAATGAAAGATCTTTCATTGTGTACTCAAATTTAATAAACTATACTTGCTGTAGTTGTACAACATCCAAAAATAACCGTAGATATAATTGAGAAACTCGTTAAACCTAAATTAAAGTACGAATGGCCTTTCGGCAGAACAGTTCAGTTTGCCTCTTTTATTTATTTAATAGCAAAATAAGCTACAGGAAATGAAGACTAACACAGGCAACTGAACGTTCTCTCCAAAGATTAAATATAAACAGTAAAATGTTTGATTTAAAATATAAAGAAAACCTTACTGAATTTGTTCCACTATTTCAGGTATCACACCCAACACATATTAAACAAAGTTACAGATATGGCACAAACAGGTAATACCAAAAATTTACAGATATATAACCTTTGAGCTAAGTGGTAATGTATATTAAACCAAAAGGTTAAATAAAAAAGTATAGGAGCTATCAGCTATCATGACGCATTTTCTATTGCACACCTCCACAGTAAAAAAAAACTAAAATGGTAGCTGATTGTGAATGGCACGGATGTGGTTTCTAACTTATCAATAATTTAAAGTTAGTAATGAATATTGTAAATGGAAAAGTTACTAAAAGAACTTAAATATAAAATCGACAAATGGTTTAGCAATTTGAGAATCGTTAACAAATATCCACCAGCATAATTGTGGTCAGTTACGGTGACTTGCAAAATTTGAACTTCATATAAAGTAAGTATGATAATATTGTAATTCTACTAATTAAGTCGATACTATTTTATAGTGAGTAGAACGTGAAAGAAATCACTGTCGAATAATCACAACATAAAGCGACGATAAGGTATGCTCAAATTCATGTGATAGATAACAATAACACTCTTACCTTTGTTCGTAGGGGTTAAAGGATTGCCCTAATGTAGTTACAGCACAGAAGGTGGTGCATCCGAATCCAAAGAGCAGAATGAAGATGTCGGTTGAGCGTCCACGAAAGAAGATGTAGCGAATAGAACATGCAGACGTTTTACAGCACTTGTCGAAGTTAAATTCCAATCGCTAACTTCCCGATATTTAGATATAACTAGTAATTACTAAACCATTAGATGATAACCATTAAGTGTTAAAAGGGTAAGGTAGGTAAGTATTACATAAAACGAAGGTTGCATTAATTACCCCTTTTGTTGTAGGCGGGCACATTAAAATGCTATGGAGTTTTCTGTAGTAGGTCGAAAGGATCAGTAGCGTGTGTAGAAGTGGTACACCTTCAAACACTAACAAAGAAAGTTATGTTTTACCAATAAGAAAGAAAAATCTATATCATCTTACCCAAACTTTAGCAACTAGAATATTTCTTTAAAAGCGCAGTTAAATGCGAGCAACAAAACTGGTACAGAGAGTGTAGAAAAAACCAAATATTCTTTGTCGTAGTTATTTCTTCTAGATTATACCCGAATAATCGTTATTAGAAATTTTCCAGAAGAAATGTTGAAATTTTATAACGTTGCTAAGATAGCGATCGGCAGAAGGAAGAGGGACCCTGATCAATCCTTTTTCAACAAAAAATTGTTATATAGATCGCTTTTGTATCGATGAAAATTTCAGTAAAGAAAGTTCCAAATTATTGTATTTTTCATGCCGCCATCTGACAATTTCATACATTAACAATTATATGCTATTAAATAAGTAAATACCAAAGTTACATTATGCCATTGGAGTATAGAGGGCGTACACGTGTACTTTTATAATTAAATTTATGTTGGCGAATTTAGCACCTTACAAACTTACAGCTTTCACTTAAAATTGTACTAACTTATTAAACACTGAAATGTTTTCATCAAATTTATGAAAACGATTTCGTCAGTTCACTATTAACAAATTGCGCAAATATTCAACTAATTAGTTCCATCATAGATTTGTGAATGAAAATGTAAACTTTCGCCATAATCACTCATAATAAAATACTTACCTCTTTTGGGTTTTCTTTAATGGTGTATTTTAAATTATACAATCTAAACGTTTCGATAACACTTACAGTTATCTTCGTCAGTAGTAATATTTGTTAAGAATTGTTAAAGATGTTGTAAACAATTTTGTCAAAGTTGAAAAATTAAATTTTTCAACTTTGACAAAATGTTACATCTTAACAGTTTTAAACAAATATTACTACTGACGAAGATAACTGAATGTTATCGAAACGTTTAGATTACAATTTAAAATACCATTAAAAACAAAAAGATAATATCTTATTATAGATTTGTGTAATTCGAAAAGTTATTACAAGAAATTTGGCAGTTCGTACCTGGGTCCAAAATGATCCTTATGTCGACCATAATGTTATTTTTAAAATTTCAAAATCTAATTTTTCAAATTTCACAAAATTGTTTAACAATTTTAATAGATATTACTACTGACGAAGATAACTGTGTTATCGAAACGTTTAGATCGTATAACTTTAATATATAAATACACCATTAAAAACCCAAAAGATAAGTATTTTAAAGTATCACGAGAGAAGAGAGAGAGAGAGAGAGAGAGAGAGAGAGGGAGAGGGAGAGGGAGAGAGAGAGAGAGAGAGAGAGAATATGTAATTTTATTTAGTTTCACATCGATGAGTGATACCCAACTTTATTTGGATCAAACTCTATATATGCATACTATAGTTATTTTTTGTTGGTGCATTAGTCAAATAATTGAATTTAAAAAATATTAAATTATACGCAATTGTCTTCATTTAGCTTAGTTATGTTCATACTTAACTGTACTATTGTGCACATTATTCGTGCACATAACTAAAGCAATTTAAAATAAAATATTAAAGTAGTAAAAGTAACATTTACTTCAGAATCTTCTGCCTTAAGGTTTAGTACACGAATTATAAAAATGTAATTTCCCTGATGTAATTATAAAGGTTGAGATAATAGCTCTACAAAACATACCAATCCGTAATTGTTTGCGCTTTCAACAAGATAAAGTACAGAATGGAAGGAAAAAACAATCACGATATAATTTAATAGTTTGGCCCAAAAGCACAACTAGGTAGAACCTCATAAAAAAGTCATAAATTATATTGCTCTTTAAATTTCAAACCTGTAATGCCTTCTCTGCACTTATTTTGCTTACATGTACTTTTCTTCTGTCATAAACTAGGATAATAATGTAATGTCTTGATTTTATAATTTAATTTTATTGAAAAATTCGAAAATAAATTAATAAATTAAAAAAGATAAATCTGATAATAAATATAATTTGTTTAAATAGAGATTGACGCAAATGAAACGTGGACTGGTAAACTTCTGTTGATTTACTTAGTCTTATTATTACGAAATATTATTTTCTTTATGCTCTTCTCTATAGACTACCATGCGGTAACAATATGCCTCAAATCTTTTATATTAAAAAAACCCATATACGTTTCCTTATGAACAAGCACAATTAATATCGATCGATGTCTGTTATTTACTTTAGCCCTTATGTTATTCTAAAGATACTTCAAAAACATAACTAAGCTATACACAAGGATGGTTAGGTAGTTGGTTTTACAAAATTGAAAACTACATAGTTTAGTTTTATTTGAGAGATGTTGGTTTATACCATTTTTAAACCATTCACTGAAAATTCTTATATACAGAGTAAATCTACAGCCAATAATTACAATTAATTGTTTGTTGAGTTAATTGAATTGTATTTAAAGTTAGTTTATATATGTGTTAAGTTGAATTTTACTAGAAAGTAGTTCGTTATGCCAACTACTCATAAAAAGTGTTTCTTTTTAATTTTTAGCTTCCCTAATTGTTAAATTGTAATTTTCGCATTTCTTGATATTTTTTATTGATTTGTTATATTTGATTATTCACGTCAATTTTATTTTATGTTATAGTCTTCTATTTATACCTTCTATACAAGAATAGTTATTTCAAATAAGATCTTGACGATTGAGTAAAAGACATTCGAACGACGCGTTAATCTATTTAAATAACAAGATTTGAAGTTTCATAACTAGTTAGCCGCGAATAGTTTTAGAATCGTTCTTTTTTGGTGGCGTGTTTGAGTGTTTTTTTGTCACAAAAATTCCAAATGAGGCTTCGTCAAGTTAGCACTACCATTTTAGTTTCTGGGTTATATGTTATTTGCGCTCGATTCTATATAGCGCTCCTATGATTTTTGTTAGCGTCATTATAGACTTTATAATAGAATAGCTTACTTTTGGGGTACTATGTTAACGCTGAACCTGCATCGTGGCCCACAACTTCCAAAACCTAGCGCCAAATTCGTTAGACGTAGAACCAGCTGGGCCCATAAATTTGAGAGCTAGCCCCGGCCTTCAATAATTTTGTGGGAATTTTTTCTAGTGCCACTATTTAATTTTTTTGCAATGATATTTGGAAATTCAGTGCTGTGTTGACCTAGCGCTACCTAGCACAACTAAAATACGTTACATCAAGATTGTCGGAATAAAGATATCATTTTGTTTCCTGACACCAGGTTTTTCAGAATTTAGAAACCTAACGCCAACCTTCAACCATTTTGGAGGCATTTCTTCTTAGCTCCACAATTTCGTTGTTTGCGATTACGTTTGGGCGTTAAACTGGCGCTACCTATCGCCATCAAAATTTAAGTCGCTAGAAAATAGTCATTATCCTTATGCGCCCTTATTGAACAAAGAAATCAGTTTAGTTGTTTCTCAACTAGATTGGTGCATAAATATCAATTTCGACTTATTTTATCCAACTGTTTGTTTAACAGCAAGATGCGCATACATCTCACTTCTTGGTCATCGAGGCAACGCGTTTGGTCGTTTTTTCAAAGAAATTGGTACATAAATAACAATTTTGGGAATATTTTACTTCATACTTATAGCCAGTGCTGAGACAATCATATTCATTAGTGATGTACCGGGTGTCCCAAATTCGTTGTAATTGCGGGGTATCTCGGTTGTTATAAAAGATAGAAACTTGCGGATGTCGCGAACCTTTGCTACTTTTTTATAAAACCTAAGATGGCGTAATCAGATTTTTTGTAACTGTTTTAGTTTGGGAGATTTTGAAAAGTGTGTCGTTTTGGACCCCCTCGATATCTCGGTTATCTGTAAAGATATCAAACAGATTTAAACGCTATCTTATACATTGTTTTACGCCAAGTTCAGTGGCGTGCTCAATTTTTTTTTCGGGGGTACCGTTTTTAAGATATGGGCCAAACATATAATTTTTTAAATGGGACACCCTGTATTTTTTAAGCTCAATAAATCCCATTTTGTTTTTTCATTTCAGTGATATATATCACTTGCCACTTTTTTTTTATTAACCATATTGATCGTAAACATTTTAAAATATAACTACATATGGTACTTAACTGAAACATTCTATATACTTTTTAATTAATTTTATCAATACAGCTACTTACTTACACAACACATTTATCTTACAACTCTTGGAACTTTATTATCTTACAACGAAATTAAACTAAACAACTTAAATATTAAAAACAACACTATATTCTAAATTGTTCAAAATCGTTCCCTTCAAGTAATTCGGGCAACATATTTTCTAAAATTTGCTGGTAGCGAATAGATGTCAAACCTCCGTCAAAAAACTGATACCTTATTTTTGTTCCAAAAATAAAGCACGCAACAGAGAACCCAAAACGACCATGTTGTTGCTGTTGAAAAATTAAGTAATTGTTTTCTTTTGACCAATATCTTGAGTTGTGTCGATTAAAAAATTCCTGCACTTATGTGCGCCTCATCAGACCAAATTACAAAATTAACATTTTCGCGACACATTTGCAGCAACCAGTTGCAGAAATTCATGCGGCGTTCAAAATCGCCTGGAAGCAGTTGTTGGACTACATGATCTTTATAAGGAACAAAACTATGTTTTCTTAATATACGCTGTGCACTAATTTTTGAAACCCCAACACTATCTTCGATTTCCCTGCAGGAAGTTCGAGGATTTACGGATACATGTGCCAAAACGTTAATTTCCTCATTTTCTTGATTTTCTTTTAAACTATACTTATGTTATTAAAAATTATTATTAATTTTATTAAATACATATTTACCTTTGAACTTATTCGTTCATAACAAAAACTTATAATAATATACTTATGTTGTCTGGGTTTTATAAATGAACCAAAATTTAATAAATTATATGTAATTCGTAAAAAAATTGCCTTGTTTGGCTGCCTTCTCTCAGGAAATCTAAAGACTAAAAGTATGATTCTTTAATATTGGTGTTATAATATTTACTTTATAACAATCTTACCAATTAAAATATAATTCGTAAGCCTCTTCTGAATTTTCATTACATGCTATATAACATTTAAGCATATACTTTTCATAATATTCAAAGGGTTGATTATCTGCCATAGCAAAATAAATTAATAAAACGTTACAGATAATAAATATGTAATTATTTACTAATGACATATACACTATGATAGGTATACTAGATTTAACTATCTTTTATTTCGATTGGCATAGCCACCAATTTTTTGTTAGGAATTGATCAACACCTCCAAATTATAAACAACCAGCAAAACCTAGCTTAGGTATATAAGTAAAGGGCAAGTAAGATACACATGATTTTATTATTTTACTTATTTAAATCTAATATACAAAATACAAATACATATAATAATAACCTGTATAATTATTGTTGTTACGTTTTATTCACTACTAATACCTAATAATTGAACAGAAATAAAAGTCAATACATTAATAATTACTAAATATAGCAAGTACTGGATCAATATATGACGTTTATAGAATTGTAATACAATTTATTAAACTTAAAATATATATAGGGTGTTCCATTTAAGAATCATATGTCATTATATTTTAAAATGTTTAAAAAAATATGTTTAAAAAAATGAAAAGTGGCAAGTGATATATATCACTGACATGATAAAAAAAGGGATTTATTGAGCTTAAAAAATACAAGGTGTCCCATTTAAAAAATTATATGTTTGGCCCATATCTTAAAAATGGCACCCCCGAAAAAAAAAATTAAGCACGCCATTGAACTTGGCGTAAAAAAAATGTATAAGATAGCGTTTAAATCTTTTTGATATCTTTACAGATAACCGAGATATCGAGGGGGTCCAAAACGACACACTTTTCAAAATCGCCCTGTATCTCCCAAACTAAAACAGTTACAAAAAATCTGATTACGCCATCTTAAGTTTTATAAAAAAGTAGCAAAAGTTCGCGACAACCGCAAGTTTCTATCTTTTATAACAACCGAGATACCCCGCAATTACAACGAATTTGGGACACCCGGTACTAGGTGTATTAGAGATATCAGTATACTAAACTTGAATAAACTCGATCTACACATCTCAAGATCTGTGGGTGATTATGTACGAGGTAATAAGCAGACATTGCGATCTCAAAGAAGAATGAATTATCATACTGTGTGGTAATGAACGTAATTTACTTTTACTATAGCTAAATTTAAAAAACCGGACGAACGATCTCCAGGGCATGGTTGTAATTATAATTCGACAAAAATAAGTTTAATTATTATATAGTTTAAGATGGTTTTCCAAATGTGGCCCTACGTCTATGATCTATCGGGTGAGGAAGGTAGAAATGTAAAGTAAAATTATTGTGTTAGGGTGCCTCAATTGTTGGCGATAACTTGGACTTGGCACTAGCTGCCTTAAATCCAAAGTATTTAGTGGAAAACGTATTGCGAAAAGTTGCCCTCGAATTTATTGGGGGGCGGCCCTAGTTTTGAAAGTTAAAGTACTAACTAACAGTTAGCAATGCAGTGCTAGCGCTAACACAAAACTTACTGAAAAGGAAAATAGATGTTTTTTATAACTAGTCTAGTCTAACGTTAATAACGCTAGGTAACACTAGCTCAACAATTCGAGAAAAATTCCGCGAAAGTTTTTGGCTGATGACACTGGATTTCAAAACTATGGCAACACCTGGCGCTAGGTTTAAGGACTCAGGTGCTATATTTTACGTTCCAACTTGCAGTGGAGATGTTAGCAGTATTAAGACACCTCTTAAAAGGGAAATTTAACATCTTTATAATGACAAGTTTAATCTAAACATTTCAGTAGTGCCAGATGGCGTTAGCGCAACAGCGTACAAAACCTACAAATATTATCGCAAAAAACAAAATGATTGTACTAAAAAATTGTTACAAGATCCGTTCGGAGCATTCAAAACGGTGGTACCAATTAGCGCTAGATCTAAGGAACCTGGAGCTATTGTAAGATTTGTGGCACTAGAAAAAGGGCTAGTTGGCGCTAGATATACAGAATCTAGTGTGTGTGCCTTGTATTTAGAATTATTACTGAAGTATTTTCGTTTTGTGAAGTTTTGGTTAAAATCAGTTTACAAATAAAGGTATTTTAGAGTGGACGTTAAAGTACATTTCGAGAATACCCTGAAAACTATTAAATTATTTATACGTACCACAGCAGATGTCCTCTTATATATTTTTTTAATAATTGTGGTTCCGAACAGACTAGGTTTGGCCTACCGTGCTAAATCATTCAGGAACACTTCGGAAGATGGCTACCTTAAATTATTTCATATCATAAGTGAAAGGAAAACAAAAGCTAGAGAGATCATTTCAGAGTTTAGATGGCCCGTGGAAGAATGTGGAATGCGCCCGTTTGCTACGATAAGTGAGGATTTGTACTGCATACTGATGATGTGAATGATCGAACCGAGTACTCCTAGCAAAGATGTCCCGAGATGGTATCAAAGAATGTAATTCAGCAGCGCAATAGCCATTGTAATACCGCTAATACAAAGAAAGAACTGAAATGATTCTTCTATGCTAAGTTAAGGACGGGTCATTTATAAGCCTAATCGTTTTTTTTTTTAACGATCAACGATATCGAGAGCGTACTGTAGAACACCAACGCAGAGGTGAGGGGAGAATTATATTCTAGATGAGGTCGAATCTGGGCCTTATACAGTAGAAAGAGTTTTCGTTAGGTAAATTACTGCTTAGATCTGTACAAAAAATCCATTTTAAGACCAGCTGCTTTGGTATCTGACAGAAAATGATTAACCCAAGATGGATTTGAAGATACAGTCATTCCAAACATAGTAATAGAGTTTGAAAACTTAAGATCTGAGCCATTCATACTTACAATAGGAAATTCTCAACCTTTTTAGGCCGATACAAGACAATAGTAAGATTTATGAGCACTAAATTTGACTAGATTATTACTTCCCCATTCAAGGTTACGTTGAACGACTTTCTTGATCGAAATTGCGATTTCAGCTTTAATGTCTTGATTTGAGGTAGGTGAATTACTACTGTGAGTACACAGAGATGAACTACAGTGAAGTGTGCCGTCGTCAGCAAAACAATGAACTGGATTGATCGTTGAAGAAATAGTATCACTTATACATAGCAGAAAAATTGTAGGTGCTACAACTGGTCCCTGTGACAACCCCACGTTAATGGCAATTTATTTAAAAAAAAACTATCAACTACAACAGTCATCAATGAAACTAGAAACCCAATTGATGCGCGTATCATTTAACCCAAACGAGATGGGTTTGGAAAGTAAACCCTTATACCAAACTTGTTCAAACGCTTTTGAGATATCTAAAGCGAATACAACTGTTTCATCGGATTGTTTTAATGTATTGCTCTAGACTTGGGTCACGTATGAACGAAGATCACCTGTTGACCGATTACCTAAAACCATATTGGCGATCACTAAGGAGTTTTGGTAGCTTCAAGGAAAGAGAGCAGCTGCTGATTGATGGCTTTTTCCCTAATTTTAGACAAAATGGAAGTGATGCCAATTGGTTGGTAGTTGAAGGGATGGATCTGATCGCCTTTTTTGGGAATAGGTCGTACATTTTCTAACTTCCATAATGAAGGAAATTCCCCAAAAGACATAGAGGTCAAATAAAGCTGGTAAGTTAGGGGTAACATTTCTTTAAGACTATAGCTGGGATACCGTTTGGGCCAGTCACCTTATTGTGGTCAAGTCTATTGATGACCGATACTAGGAGCTTATACCGAAAATGAATTGGTTTCAAAGCGTATGAAGGAGAGTTGACTAGGGGCACATTTTTCCGGAACCATTAAGACACGAGTTTGATGCAAATAAATCCACAAAAAGATTGACTTTGACTACAGAATCAGCAACTACAGATCCATAAAAGGATGTCATGGGGAAAATGAAGATGTACCAAAGTTTTTACCAATTGGGTTTAGCTAAAGACAAAAATTTACGACTATCCAAAGGAGATGTAGCCAGTTCATTGCATTTTCTTTCCTTAAACAACTTTTTAGCTTTAGTGATAATAATTTTACAGGTATTTCTAACACCAACGTACTCTGCATGACTCAACCGCTTTATATTTCCATTTAATATAAGATCTAAGAGCAATATGGAGTGAGATATACAAAGTATCTTGGAGCTGGGGACTCTTCTACTTTCAAAACTGTTGTATACAGCAAACCATATGAAGTTGGAGTTGAAGAGTTGGAATGTGTTGGTCGTATCCAGAAGAGTGGGTGGCAGGCGTCGCCGTTTATTGATAAAAAAGAGAGGTCAAATTCTTGAGGATCGAAAATCTTTAGGAGAAAGTGCTTACATGGCAAAATCCAGAATAACAATGAAAGTTTCAACAATTTAGTTTGGATCCTATGCTCAAAAAGAACATTTTGTGGGTTTAATGTTCTCAGGTGTGGTGTTTATGATGCTGTTTTGTGCTTCAATGAGGGAAATAATAGAAAAATTGTAGTCCTGAAGAGACTTGGTGTTAATCCAGGAGTGTTCACCAAAAAATCGTTCAACGCCATTGACAAGAATAGACTCATGAAAGTTGAGAAAGGGATGTCTGATCTTGAACTGGAAGCCAGACAGAAAGAATAAGGGCAGAAAATAATGTTTGAGGATGAAGAATAGGAATATGGAGGATTTTAAAAATCAAATAAGCATTTTTCATATTTGAATATGGTAAGTTGTTCATTATACATTGTGGAATATATGGAACTGTAATTGTAATCATTACTTATTTAAATTTTTATTTATAGGGCTTTATGTGATGAAATAATGTCATATTTCCGCAACAATAAGTTCAAAATTTTTTAAGTAAAAAAGTAATACTTATACACATTATAGTTCAGTATTCATATTGCAGTGACAGCTATATACAGTAAACATTTCAAAAGAATTGCATCATTAGAATTCGTGTTATGGCATTCCTGCAAAAAGGACATAACTGTTAATTGTCTTGCAATATTAATGTATGTGCCTTACATATAATATCTGATTATATTTTTTTCATTTATTACAGTTAGTTATCTATGTACACACAAACTGTCATGCCAGTAACTCATAAACATGGTTGTACCGATGTTTTAAAGAAATAAATTGCATTTCGTCTACCCCGTTAAAAGACTTTCTCATTAGTTTAAAGGTTTAAAGAAAAATGTAATTTTTAGATGGGAAAATACAAAATTGTATTCTCTAAAATCGTTCGGAAAGATAAAACTAATACGACTTAATCATTGTTGCCTCGCTAACTCAGTACATAAACAACAGTAATTAATTTTCCATAATGTCCCCTTTTACAATAAATTATACACATGCAATAAACTTGATAATATTTTTCTCTTATCAGGGGTAGTGTAAATAACTCTTAGTCAATTACTATATATTGATTTTGTCTTTTGCTTTTATGAGTTTTTTCTGCGTAGTCTGAACAATTAATTATTGTTTGCCACATTATTTACATTATAAATTGTTTATAGAAATAAACCGTTAATTTTAGAACATTCATGTAAAATAGAATTAGTATGTATATAATTTTGTGAGCATGAGTTGCTGAATGTAAAATAGAATCACACCTTTTAAATAATCCATGGTTTGTAATCCTTACATTTATAAATCTATTTTAGTCCACAAATCAATTACTGTTAGCCTTTTAGTTCCAATCTATAACATGAACAGCTTTCGGGGTTGATTTACAGGATCGTAGTAGCCGTAAATAATTGAGTTTGTCTGACCTGTGTACTGAATCACTACAACTCTTTACAATATATTCAAACGAACGATTCGCTTCCTTTACATAATGTATTAACTTGGAATATTATGTGAATAAACTAAATATATAAATACAGTTAGGATCACTACGGTAAAGTACAAAAATAACTTCTCTTCTAAAGTTGTTATTTTCTGATTTTAATAAACCAATTCGCAAGTATAAAATTAAAACCATACGAAATAATTGGTTTTGTAATTGTGTACTTGTTCACAGTTAATCTAGACAATTCCGAATTCGTCCCTCTACGTAAAATAAATAGAACAATTAAAATAAGAGAAAACCCAAAAGTCAGATAAAACACAA
>JARFJB010001067.1:0-15000 GCA_036346205.1 Vesta saturnalis
CTTAAAAAGTAGACTAAATTAGTAATCAAACTGCAGTAATTTAAACTGTTATCATACTAATGTTATGGTTGCCGCTAGATTACCTAAATGTAATGCTGTCGCTACTAACAATGAGAACAAATTATAAAATAATAATGTGGTAAATCTAACATTTTTTTAAATATATAAGAATGTTATATTTGTTTTCAAGCGATGTGTTAGTAAATCTAAAGCATAATATATCAATAAAAACCGATATTTGCTCAGCAACAACAAATACAGTTTCAAATATGAATTACGAGTTACTGATGACAACAAAATTAGTAAAGAGGGCCATGTAAGATATAAAATAAATTCCCTGTTGAAAACAAGCAAGCTGTGATTTTCACGCATATGTCAAAAATTATTCATCGTGTTGCATTTAATAGACCTTCTTTATCCTTTCGTTCCAAAATGATTCTTACAAATGAAGAAGCATTTGATATGTTGGCAGTTTATTTTGAATGTATGAGAAATGCAACCGTTGCTGCTAGAGTGTATGCACTGCAGTACCCAAACAGACGGCATCACAGCAGAAGAGTTTTTTTCCGATTCGCACACCGTGTGCGTACTACTGGAAATGTGAATCTTCCTGTGTACCGAAGACAACGCAGAGGTAGAACAGAGGAAAATGTTATTGATGTTTTAGCTTATGTAAATGTTAACCCTCATTCATGCACCAGAGCTATAGCTAGAGAGTTGGGTATATGTCGAACCACCGTCCGAAATATTTTAATAGAACACAGGTGACTACTTATTTATTAATGCATGCTTTATTCGGTATTATAATGATAAAAATGTTTTCATTTTTTTCGTTTGTGGTTATATGTTTCTCATTTTTATCATACCGAAAATGACATTACATCAAAGTTAACTTGTGACAACATGACTAATGTATTTGCCGCCATTTTATGTCCAGTTTCAATAAAACACCAAATCGTTTAATGAAATTATCTTATTCTATGTGAATAGATTTTAACTAACAACATGATAATTAAGTGAGGCAAAGTAAAGTAAAAAGGTACCAATAATACAAAAAATGAGAAGCCGGGCGAAAAAAACTCGTAATAACATTACGAGAGTTAATGCATTTAAAGTCCTTTTTCGTTTACTAACAACGAAGGACTTCAATGTGTCTTATTGATCTGATTACTTTATAATATATACTATTTTAGATTGCACCCATATCACATGGTCCTACACCACAGTTTGAATGCTCAAGATTTCGATACCGGGTTGGATTTTTGCAACTGGCTCTAAAATACGATACACGACGATCCTGAAATACTTTCACGAATTATGTGGACAGGTGAGGCTACCGTTTATAGGGATGGTAGTGTAAATCGACATATTATGCACTACTGGTCTGAAATGAATCGAATCCCCACTGGATGCAGGAGGTCCAACATCAGGGTCGTTGGTCTGTAAATGTGTGGTGTGGGATTCTAGGTGGAGAAATAATTGGGCCTTTTTTTTAAAGAGACTGTTAATGGAGAAAGATATTTAGATTTTTTAAGCAACGAATTGCCAGTTCTTTTAGAAGAGGTACCCTTGGCCATTCGCCGTGATATTTTCTTGCAACATGATGGGCGCCCGGCACATTATTCTAGAGATGTTCGGAATTTCTTAGATCAATCATACCCTGAAAGGTGGATAGGACGTGAAAGTTTATTTATTTACCAAGGTCTCCAGACCTAACTTGTTTAGATTTTTATTTGTGGGGGCGAATAAAAGATCTCGTTTATGCCGATAGACCCACAACAAGAGCTGTCATGATTGAAAGAATACGACAAACAATACGAAGTATTTCAAGGGCAGAAATTGAAACTGCTGTTCTCTCCACCCGTCAGCGATTGATTTCGTGCGTTGAAAATGATGGACGACATTTCGAACATCTAGGGCGACACTAATTAAGTAGTTATTTATTTAAGGTTTTAATTGTTATATTTATCACATTATTATTTTATAATTTGTTCTCGTTCTTAGTAGCGGCAGCATTACATTTAGGTAATCTAGCGGCAACCATACCATTAGTATGATAACAGTTTAAATTACTGCAAACCAATGTAAGAATTTTTCATCCAGGTTAAATATAATAATTTCCGTTAACGCGAACTAGCCTACTAGCCATTGGAAGAACAATTCCCGCCATTTACGATATCTCAGAATAGGAAAAAGATATCGACTTGCGGTTTTCACTGTTTTATTACTAATTTAGTCTACTTTTTAAAGACCTACTTAAATTTTTATGCTTCCATTTAAAATTGTAAAGAGAAAACACAATATTAAAAAAATATTAAAACAGCGCCCTCTAGCATTTGTGTTATTAATCAGATTGCTTCAAATTTACAAATTTTCTATTGTTTAACAAAGGCTCTTTCAAACAATATCAAGTTTATTAAAATCGGTCAATCAGAACCTGAATTAAAGGCGTTTTTTCGTAACAAGGTTCCCACTCTCCACCACCCCTTATTCGAAGATATAGACTAAAACTTGTCAAATAAAAAATATACAGAATTTGTCGAGAAATCTGATTATAATATTTAATATGCCCCTTAATTGAGTAAATTTTCGAAAATTTTGCTTTTTAAAATTTTAACTGTAAAATACGCCCTCTAGCGGTGGACCTACAATTCTGAAAATAATTTCCAGGCGTTTCTCGAGGCCACTTTTGTTATAAAATTTTTTTTCCCAAATCTGTGCTATAATCCATTCCTGGGACATGGCCGACGGCCGTTCTTAGTTGGCCACCCGGTACAGCAGCAGTTGTGAAGATGTAAACTTACATTTATCACTAGATACATTTTATCATCGGCTCGTTCAATAAATTTCTTAACGTCATTATGTTCAGTAGTTTTGGATTTTTGGTACATAACCTTCCGATAATTTTCTTACCATTGAATATGATGACCATAATAACAAAGAACTCTTCTTTTTGCTCAACATTTCGAAATAAGCGATTAATACGTCTTCTGAAATGTAGAGTGCATTATTTTGTGCGCACCATTCTGAAAAATACGACAATACCTTTACGTATACTTTTCTAGATTTGTTTGGTAAAAAATTGTCAATTCTGGTGGGGTACAACTCAATTCTTGGGCCATTTTCGCACCAAAACATCTTCTTGTACAACATTTAAAATTTTCAATCGAGAATTTCTTCTAAACTCAAAAGTAAGAAAATAGACAACTTTGTAATCAGTGATATTTGAAAACTAAATGCATTAATTCCTCCTTTAATGCAAAATAGAAGAAATAGTATAAGAAACACGTTTCATAAGACGCTTTACCGCAATAGCCGTTTAAAAAACCCGCCGATGCGCGGCTCGTTTTCTAAACTTCGAAGTGTGCGATAAAAGCGTCACTTATGAAACTAGTTTCTTAATATACTATACTTAATATTTACTATTCAAAAAACTGTTGCTTATTGGATAAGTGTGTTTTCTTTCACTAAATATAAAAGTTGTTTCTGCACTTACACCCGTTGGAAATGTTCTAATTACCTTCCAGCCTATATATACATATGTAGGTGTGGAAATTTATGCAATCGACTTGTTTTTTACTATCGCTCGACGCATTAGCTCATTTTACAACTTTTGGCCAGGTTTCACCAAGATCGGCCATATCTGGATGTCTGTGGGTCTGTGTGCATGTATGTTAGTATCCACGAACGAAAATACCTACGTACTTAAAATGTTGTATTTAAGCTGTTCATTTGTCTTAGATCTGATTAGATCTTGGGAGAAATCCAAAGGCGGAGTTTATTACGGACAGTTTTTGGTTTTTATTAAATATTTCTAAAACAGCTGCATATTTCAAAGATGTAAAAGTACCTAGATATAGACCTTAAACGTATCGATTAATTATGTTCTATGCAATGACACGTAATTTAGCGGCAAAAAAGTTGCTAAGGTAGAATTTCAGTTTTTCATTATCTATTAATGTTATAAGAAAAAGTGTGGACGTATTTTTTAAAGAAAATTTAATTTTACATAAATCTTCTTTATAAAGTTTTTAGTATAAAGCAAGTAAACGTAAAAATTAAATCAAATTATATATATATATATATATATATATATATATATATATATATATATATATATATATATATATATATATATATAACAGCGTAGTCAGTTTTTGTAGACAAACTTTAACAGGAGATAGAACACATGTTTCTAAAAAGAAAAGTTCCTATAAACATATGTCGTAGAAGGCTTCGTTTCCGAGATACAGGGTGTTGAATATAATTTTTTTTCTCAAGTTAACATTATAACTCATAAACGAATGCTTAGATTTTTTTCATGTTGTGGGGATAATGTCTATTAATTAAGGGGCATAAAACAAGCGATAAGAATGTTCACAAACTTGCGCAGTGGCGGAGTGGAGGGGGTGCTCAACCCCTTTCATAAACAGAACTTCTGCGCCAATGACTATTTTTTAAAAAAACTGTTATTTTCATTATCTACATACAGTTTAACAAAAATAATGTACCTTCTTCTGTTTCGAAATTCCTGTGCGTTTCCGAGTTATTTTGATGTTTAGCGTTTGATGTGGTACTAAGTTAAGCAATGTGCTTTAAGTGAATAATTGAATATATAGTTTTTAATAAAAAAGATATAATAAAACATTTAGAGCCATTTTAGTACCTAACGATCGTTTCTTTAAAATTTCAAATACATTTTCATTTATAAATAGGTAGGTTATCGGTTTTCTTTAGTATCCATTGTTATTATCCTCGTATAAAAAGAAATGAATAATTATTATTGTTATGCGGTCAATACTTCCTGTATAATTATGTATGTATCAATTTCGTCATAAACATGTATGTTGTTTTTAAGTGAGATTCTAATAAGTTATAGACCGCTGGTCACTTGCTCTCATTAAAGAGCCGCCACTGTATCAAGCCATACTCAAATACAAGACTTTTGTAAATTGAAATCTGTTTAGTACACTAATTTTAACAATCCTTATTTATTATTGTAACAATACTTAATTAATAATTGTGAAATTAACAAGAATTCCTAGCAATAACGATTTATAAATAAATAACAATAACACTAGTATAATAAAATTAGACACTTTGTTCAAAATGTAAACCGTTCTTTTCAATACACATTTCACAGCGACGTACAATAGAACGTCTTAAGATAATTAAATGATGCACCCTTCGAGTTATAATGAAAATTTGAGAAAAAAAAATTATATTCACCGTGCATCTCAAACGAAGCCTTCTGCGACATATGTTTATAGGAACTTTTCTTTTAGAAACATGTGTTCTATCTCCTGTTAAAGTTTGCAAAACTGACTGCCCTGTATATATATATATATATATATATATATATATATATATATATATATATATATATATATATATATATATATATATAAATATGATTGAAAATGCCTAAGCCGTATTATCGATATTTTTATAGCAGCGGGCGGCTTTGCAATTTTTTTTTTTACGTTGACATGTATTTATGTCTGTTAATCTCTATCTGACATGAAGTTTTAAACCTCAGTCTGACATAGATTATTGTTTTTGTTTTTACAATGTTGCCTGCTTTTGTTATGGGCGTATAAAAAAGAGGTTGCGTAGTTAAATTAAAATTACTTCATTCATTTTAGTTTAAGTTAACATCCAGATGTCGCCTGTCATGAAGTTTTAAGCGTCCGACATACATTACTGTTTTTGCGTTTACAATGTTGCCATTTTCGTAATGAACCTCTTATAAAAGAGGTTGCATAATTATCCTAAAAAATGTTTAAATTATTTCATTACTTTTAATTTCCATTTTGTAGGTTGGAAGGTCGTATGGTGTTCCACACCAGATATTGTCAATATCTGAATAACGATTAATTTTATAAGAAAAAGTTTGACGCATTTTCTAGAGAAAATTTAATTGTAAATAACTTTTCTTTATAAAGTTTTTTAATACAGCGCAAGGTAAGTCAAAAAACTAATTAAATGTGAATCAAAATGGTTATACTGCATTATTGATATCTTATAGAAGCGGGCGACCTTGGAATTTTTTTTTAAGTTAACATGTACGGAGAGATCTCCAGACGATATCGTTTTCCACTAGAGACATCAAAACTTTAGTCCACACCATGAAATTAGCTGCTTAACATTAGATATTTGACATTTATAGTTTAATGCGTTACAGAAATGAGAGAGCTATTTTTGGTGGTTTGTACTATTATTCGTTTATTTTCTTTATTATTATTGTTTAATTAGTCTTTTTTAAGACTAGTTGTTTGCAAAAACGTTTAAAACAAGTAAGTACAGTATAAACAAAAAATAACCCTTTAACCTAAATGTGAACAGTTTAGATTAAACAATGGCTTACTCTCTGCAAGAACACCAATTCATTTTGGAATCTTATTTTTCAAATGGGCATCAGAATGTAAATTGTGAATGGATTTATTCAGTTGCTTTGTATATAGAGGAAGTAGTGGACCATTTCCCTAATAATGAATTTGATTACAACTTAATCAGACTTATTGAACATTTTCAAACTACAGGTAGTGTTGACAAGGGTAAATCATCAGGACGTAGATCTGTCTTAACTGAAAATGTTGTGGTTGAGAATACGTGTGCGCATAGATCGTCTTTACGGCAATTATCGCAACAAACAGGTACAAATTGTTAATTATTATTTTTACTAGGACAATAATTAATTATTCTATGCATTTTAAGCTTATGTTATGGAACGTGTCGAAAATCACTTAAACAAAAATTACATTATCGTCCAATCAAGGTATCTGTAAAGCATGAATTACTTCCTCCTGATTACGAGACACGCATGAACTACTGCCAGTGGTTTAATAACAATTTGAGGAATGATGAAATGCTAGATATATAATTTTTTGTGATGAAGCATGGTTTTGTCTAACGGGTTACATAAATTCGGAAAATTTTGTGTTTGGTCTGATGAGGCTCCTGGTGAATTTGTACAAGCTCCATTACATCCTATAAATATTGGAGTTTATGTAGCCATGTCGAGAAGACCTATAGTTGGTCCAGTATTTTTTAATAAAACCGTTTCTGCGAACGTTACGGATTATTTTCACGATGATGAAGTAGCACGAAGGTACTATCAGTATGATAATGCATCTGCTCATACTGCAGCACGAACTCGTGCATATTTACAGGAGTTCTATGACGTCAGAATTATTAGTACAGGCTTATGGACCCCACGATCGCCCGGCTTAACACCACTTGTCCACTTAAAAAATATGGTATGTAAGAGAACTCTGCATACTGTAAATGGTCTAAAAAATTCAACTACAGCTGCGATTCAAAACGTCACTCAAGACCAGTTACAAAATGTGTTTAACAATATGAAAAGAGAAACATTATACGGCAACTGTTAAATTAATGCAAATTTTATTATAATATAACTTGAAATTGTAAGATAATTCATAAAATATTACAAATTATCATTGTTGTTGTATAGCCTTTATTTGTTTGTAATCTTGTACAACATTAATTTACTAATAAACATTAAAATAGTATATTATACATTAAGGGAGAGAAATGCGATATTTTTCCGGAGGTGCAATTTGTATCAGGAGGCGAAGTCCGAGGGCTACAAGCACCGAGGGAAAAATAGCATTCTCTTCCGAGATGTGTATACTATTTTTTCACGTCCCAAGTGAGATTAAAACCAAAACAAGGTGTTTTTCAAAGTCAAATTAATTGTACTTTCTATATTAAAAATCATTAGTAGTCTTTGGTAAATTCCTTGAAAACCGTCGAAATTTATTTCAACAAATTGGTTTTTGCAAGTTTTGTTTATAAAATGAATGAACTTGAAGAGCCATAAGAACCGCAAGAGATAACAGAAACAGCAAATGCTGCGGTAGTGAATTTACTACCTGGAAAATCGAAGAATTTATACGAAGCAACATATCGAAGATTTAAAACGTGGTGTTTGGAAAAAAACGTAGAAAGCTTTACCGAGAATGTGATGCTCGTGTACTTTAGGGAAAAAGCTAGAACATTTAAACGTTCTACATCTACAGTATGAGCTCAATATTCATTGGTAAAATCTTGTATGATAATTCACGAATATTGTTGACATAAGTAAATATACTTGTGACATATTTGCTCCCTCGAGAGAAAATGTTCCACTTCTGTCATGATTTTGATGTCATAGAAACTAAATTTTAGAAACAATTTTAAATGATGCAGGTCATTTACTCTGGCCAACTTCAGAATGACGTTAAAGTAACTGGAAGTAAAGTTTGATATCGTAGGTAGTTGAGAGTATTTTTTTCTGGACATTAATTAATGCTTTCACAGTATATATTAATATCCATCTGACATGAAGTTTTAAACATGATTCTGACAGACTATTTTTTTGTTTTACAATGTTGCCTGTTTTCGTTATGAACGTATAAAAAAGAGGTACATGGTGCTAAATATGAAATTTCTTCATTTAATTCGTTGATATCTGATTTTTTCGTAAAAAAATTATTATAGTCTCCTATTTTCCTGTGAGCACAAAAAAGAAACGACCTAATACAGTGAGGTTTTGCCAAAAGTATCTCGAGAACTATGAGAGATAAAAAGTCGCCTAAATCGGAAAATAGTGTAGAATCGTGAGTTCAATAAAATTCTGCTTATAAATTTATTGTAACACATCGTATAATAAATATATTATAAGAAAAATGAATATCTGATTTTTTCGTAAAAAAATTATTATAGTCTCCTATTTTCCTGTGAGCACAAAAAAGAAACGACCTAATACAGTGAGGTTTTGCCAAAAGTATCTCGAGAACTATGAGAGATAAAAAGTCGCCTAAATCGGAAAATAGTGTAGAATCGTGAGTTCAATAAAATTCTGCTTATAAATTTATTGTAACACATCGTATAATAAATATATTATAAGAAAAATGAAAAACGTCATGTTATAAAATTCGCTGTTGTCCTGTATTTTTCATTGAATTCAAAAATTGTTTTAATAAAGTCAATGGTTTTTTTGTAACTTTCCAATACTGCTGTAATAATTTTTATATTAGATTTGGATATCCAGATAATGATGCAAACTTTCTTCTTTCTTAGTACAGTAATATTAGTATTATTTACATTTGAATTCCTCATGCCGTTCTGTTAAATTGGTACACCTTGTATGCATGTTTTCTAAGAAAAATATCGGTGTTACAATAAATACACCTTAAATCACGAATTCGTGACTTTATAATCAGTAACAGTAAATAGATATTGATGAATTAAAGGTCATCGATTCTCATTTCTTATTATTCCATGAGTTTAAAAATTGGTTAACTCATTGATATTAATTTTCTCAAACCCTCAAATAGTCAATGGCTTCATCAGTATCCATTTATTCTCGCTGATTATAAATCTCCCAATCCGTGTTTTAAATTTATTGTAATACGATAGTTTTCTTAGAAAACATACACATATTGGTATGCTATATCCATTGAAAAGCTGAGAGAAACTGGAAACAAATGTTACAGAAGTAGCAGTAGAAGCCATCGGAACCCTAACCATAATAAGACAACCAGAACACCAAGATTCTGTCAGTCAGTTAAAGAGAAATGTGAGGAAAAAAAGAAAGCCTATTTGAAATACCGAACTGCAAGAGCTCCCGAAGAATACGAGAGATATAAGGCAGAAGGAAACGAAACAATAACATTGGTAAGACAGGTTAAAAATAATCACTGAGAAATATTTTCTAAACGAATGGAAAGCGACTTTTACGGATTGCAAAGACAAGTATGGCGATTAATCAGAGCACAAAGGAAGGAGGTAAATGAACTTGTTAAAGTAAATGTAAAAAATAGACCTGGATTAAGTAACTGATGGATCTTTATTGTAAAGATTAGGACATAATTGAAAGAATACAGAATACGTCTAACTTAAAGACATAATACATCTGCTTTATGACAAAGGAATACCCCACAACCTAACCAAAGTAAGAAAATATGTATATATATATATATATATATATATATATATATATATATATATATATATATAGCACAAATAAAATACAAGCTAAGATAGACGAGAACTTACCGACCCGATTCCAGTACAAAACGGAATAAGGCGAGTTGACTCCTTAAGTCCGCTGTTTTTTAACATCATAATGACCGAGACAATAAAAAAATTGTGTAACTTAAAAGGATATAAAATGGGTGATCGCAATGTGACAGTCCTGTGCTATGATGACGATGCTGTGCTGGTGGCTGCGAACGAAGATGATCTACGAAACTGCTATATCGATTTAATTGCACAGCTAAGTCACTAAACATGAAGGTATCTGCAACTAAAACAAAATATATGACAGCATCAAAAATTAAATGCAAACTAGTTGTTGAACCAATAATACAACAGGAAACGAAATTTAAATACTTAAGTATAGAAACTTCTGGACATGGCGGTGTAGAAACAGAAGTAAGACAAAAAACGACGCAAGCAGTGAGAATAGCGGCCTGCGTAAACGACACGTTATGGAAAAATAAACACATAGGAATGGAAGTCAAATCAAGAGTTTATAATCCGCAATAAGACCAATAATGACACACCACGGAAACTCGCGCAGACACCTCATAAACAAGAAGAATACTGGAAACAGGCAAAATGAAAATGCTACAAAGAATTGATTGAAATACTTTAATGGACAGAGAGAGGAGCGAAGATATAAAAAGAACATGTAAAGGAGAAAACATTAACGAATGGGTATTAAATAGAAAACACGAATGGAACGAATACATTAACCGGATAGAGGAACAACGAATAGTTGCAAGAGACAAATCAAAGGGAAACAGTAGCACATGAAGACCGCGTAAGAGATGGAGCGACCATTTCAACGCAAACGAAAGACATGCATAGGAGACGAAGGAGGAATAGGAAAGATGCCGATATTAAAGAAGGAAGAAGAAAAAGAAAAGCTGAGAAGAATCATTATGGCTTTATTAAAATAATTCTTGAATTTAGTGGAAAATAGAGGAATTAGAGCAAAATTAAAAGTGACATTTTTCAGTTTTTTGACAATAACTCCCCATTTAAGCGACTATATATATATATATATATATATATATATATATATATATATATATATATATATCACTTATGGTTCCCAAGACACACTATTACTTTCATTCCTATTTCTTGCATTACTTTAAAAATTGAATGACATATGAACTGAGAATGCAGTCACTTATACTGTTCTAGCATGTCGGCTAAAAAACAGGCAATCAACTTCATTTCTTAAAATGCCAGAAAAGAGCACTGACGACATCTCGACTGAGCCAAATACTGGAAACACTTCATCTGCCCTACCACACCCATCTCATGCCCAAGTAACAGCAGTACCAGTCGATGAGCTGGTGGATTCTCCAGATCCAATGCACTCCGACTACAGCTCAGAACCAGACTCCGATTCCGACAAGTCCACAGCAGGAAATGAAGCGAAACAACCAAAAGTAGGTGATGTCTCCACAGCGAGCACCAGCAAAGGCTCAAGTCTGAAGCAACATTTTTCTCTAGCTTGGTTAGAAGATGCTAGATATAAAGGTTGGCTACCAAAAACCACCAATAGAGATAGTGTGAAATTTATTGCTTGCGATGTAGTTCTTGGTACCAAAAAATCTGATCTAATCAAACATTCAACAACTAAAAGACGTATGGCACGTGATGAATGCTTGTCTTATATGTCTACTATTGCACAATCTTTCGATGCTCAAAAATTAAGTGAAAATAAAATTAAATAAAAAAGAAAAACGGCAACAAATAATGGCTGAAATTAAATATGCGTTACTCGTTGTGAAACGTAATTTTAACTTTTCTAGCAGTGATGACATTGTAGATGTTTCTAAAGTAAATTTTGCAGATTTTAAAATTGCGCCTATTATTTAACTAAAACGTACAAAATCACTAATATTATTGACAATTCTTTAAGCGTAGAAGTAATAAAAGAGGTAAAAGCGGAATTGTGAGACAAACTTGTTCCTATTTTCTTGATGAGAGCACTGATATATCCAATATACCTTTGTTTTGTATTGTCGCCAAGTGTAGAAATAATCGTAAAATTGAAAGTCAATTGCTAGATATTGTGAAAATTAACAGTGATGAGCGAACTGCCAAAGGGCTTTATAATCTGTTTTTAAAAGTATGGAATCGAAAATAAAAATATTGTAAGGTATTGTTCGGATAATGCTAATGTAATGATGGGGGACAAAGATGCTTTTAAAACATATTTATTGAAAGATTGTCCCGGTGTTATTCCGCTGGGTTGTATCTGCCACACTGCACATTTAATTACATGCTGGTCCTTGAAAGAAATACCTAGCAGCAGAGAAAATTTCTTACGTAGCTCAAGTCCTAAACGCCAAAGCATTTTAGAAGAGTTCCAAGGATATTTTCAAAAATCAAAAGTTAAGACTGTATGCCCAAGTGAGACTCACTGACTTACTTTAGGTAACTGTATAAGCAGAATATTGAGTCAATGGGATGTGTTAGTGGAGTTCAGAGCTACTGCTGTTGGAGATATGAATGTAGCCAGTGTAATGATATTTTCAGAATTGCAAAATCCTTTCCTGAAACCCTACCTCCTCTTTCTCAACTATGGTCTTCCAACATTCAATCATTTTAATTTACTTATTCAAACCGAGCAGAACCTCTCACATACAGTTGTAGAAGAAAGTAAACGATTTGTAAGAACTTTGTGTTCCAATTTTGTTAAAAGTAACTATTACGACAACATTAATTTGAATGTTAACCATTCTCATGCATTGCAACCGATATAAAACATTGCAGTAGGCCCAAACATAATGAGTGTTTTACAAAATTGCAGTGAGACAGACATAACTCAACTTAAACTAAACTGTTTAAGTTATTATCAAAAACCGATCGACCAATGTTTTCAGAGACTGCCATTGTCCAACACAATTGTCCGACAAGTATCATTTGTTCTCCCGAAGAAAGCTCTACCGAACAAATCTAATTCAAATGACATCTTAAGTGTCGTATCTAAATTTAAAAGTTTCGTAAATGAAGATTCAGCATTACAAGAATTTTTAAAAATCAAAACTTGCTTCTCAAATATGAGAAAGATGAAGTACATACGTATACTCCAGTACTTGCGAAAATAGTGCATTCTCTCTGGACGCGCTTTTAATATTTATTGAATATCAATAACATAACAGTACATCTCTCTTTCAAATATCAATGGTGAAAAAAAAATTCAAACGTGTTTAATAATATTGATATGAAATAATGTTTAATGAAATATTAAACTTGCATTATGAGCGCTTTAAGTACTAAGGACAAAAGCTCAATTGGATAATGCATACTTCCAAAACACGGTTGGTAACTTCTGTCAACAGCCGTTTCTGAACACTCTCTATAAAAACATTTAAAAGGTAAAATCTATAAAAGATGTGGGTGTGAATACGTTGAACGGCAGTTGAAGATTTGGCGTAATGAGAATCTGAAAGAGATCAAGGATATTTTACATATTTCATACAAAGTTGGAATTTCCATGCTGTGGGTTATTTAGACATAGATGAGAAAGTGTTCTCATAATAAAGTATTGAAAAAACTATTATTAAGAACAGTTAATCAAAAAGTCAATAAGGAAAATATTAACTCTTTATCTACCACTTTCAAACAAGTCTGAGTTTATTGAGATTGAGCCCTTCATTTAAATTAACAATATGTCTAATTTGATTGGATGTGGAAAAAGGGTAAGCTAAAACCATCTACAAACTTCTCTGCATCTAAAAGACCCTTGTTAACCATTGTTTAACTTGATTACAAAGTTATGTTTAGTTATTTATTGTAATTATTTAATTATTATTGTAAATTGTTATATCTAAGGTATACAATGTTGACAATGATTTACAGTTGTTTATGATTAATCATCTAAAGCTAAACAAAAATGACATTCTAATTCTACGTGCCTTACATACAAACATTTTTAATGAACTAAATGAAAAACAATGGAAAACAAGTACTTGGTGTAGTATTAATATAACTGTAGATTTTTGCACATAAGCCTATGTAGTTTCATTATGTTGCAAAAACAAAGCCCAACGCTAGGTGAGGTACTATGTGCCGCTAAAGATAATTAAAGCAAATAATCCCTAAAGTTCATTATACTTCAACAAATATGAAAATGAGAAACTTCACGATGTATGTTCATACTGAAAATTCAGTTTTTGAGTTGAAATCGTCTATTTTATACAAATATTTTACAAACTTTATAATTCTAAACAGCAATAGCAACTGCCATGCTAAATAAGATAAGAAACTTTCTTATCTTACTGCAGACGACAGAGACAACATATATCTTTTCGAAATGAAATACATGATTAGCTACTTCTGCAACAAAATTGATATGTGAAAAGAAACTCTCCTAAATTGCCACCGATAAACCTCTGACATGCTTAAAAACTAAAGCCAATATTCTTTAAAAAAAACCAGTCAGTTTGTCACAAATTTATATACAACGAAAAAATGGGGGGCCAAATTTATGCTAGGAATCATTTACAGATATAAATAAGAACAATTGAATAGTACCCAATCCAAGTAGGTTAGAAACTAAAGCTACGTAAATGGCATAGCCAGAAAAGTTAATTTTGAATAAATTCAAGAATTGACGAAAAAGAATTAATAACAAAGATTGGTTCGTACAAGAACTATTATATTACCCACCCAAATAAAAAAAGATTCAATTAACACACTTACTTGACCATAAATAAAGGGAACAAGCAACGAGGGAGTCACCTCTGAAGCCAATATTCCATATATCTAAATTCCGTCTTTCATGTTTGATATATGCAATTATGCAGATACAATAGGAACTATTTTAGAATACATTATTTGGTTGCCAATATGGACTCCCTTAATTAACAGTAGGGATAAGTTTAAAAAGAGTTCTTGCAGAAAATAGTACACACGGTTTAACTGTACCGCTCCTTGTAAAACTAGATAGTAATAATAATAATG
>JARFJB010001067.1:20000-40035 GCA_036346205.1 Vesta saturnalis
TAAACTCATAAAAGCACTCCATTGCTGTCAATAGTGGAGAAACCACTACCATAGTTCTAATTTTTTTTTTTGAAAATAAAATAGATCCTCAAAACGTGATCCTATAAGGAAGGTCAATTGAATCATGGAAAAATGAAATATTTGTGACGTGCTAATATATACTTGAAACTTCAAGTACTACATTAAATGAAAACAGAAATTATTTTTGTACTATTTGATTGCAATAGCTACTGCATTCTTTTTATTCTATTATTTAGTGCGATCCTCTCAAACTGTATTTCATTACATTAATTTCTTACTGCACATATCAAAATGTATTGTCTTTTGCTAATAAACACAATTAATTTTGATTTTTGTTCATTCAAATTTAAAAGGTTCTCAAAAGACTATTCACTCATACAAGGAGTTACGTTAGAGGCAGTAACTGATAATTCGTGAAAATTCTTTTCAGAAACCATTTAAGATGTAACATCAGCAAATTGGTAATTTTATTCTGTTTGAAGAGCTTCAAGCAGATCGTTTGAGTGCAATAAAGCATAATACGTCCCGGGATAAATCCTTGGAGCACACCTTTATTTATTATTGATGAATTAGGGTCAACATGTTTATGACGATGGTGTATACTCAGCGACATAGAAATTGTAACATCAAGAAGGGGTAGGAATTCTTTGATCAAACTTGGCAGAAACGTTCAACTATTAAAAGGTAGCAATTGATTAAAACTGCAAATAAAAAGAACAAAATATAAACATAATTTTTATTAATAATGGGTTGTTCCTCCCTTGTGGGTTACGCACTCCTACACTCGTTGTGGCATCGATTCTAGCAGATGTTCGGTGTCCTCTTGAAGTATTGTGCCCCAAGTAACCTGTAATTCGTGCTGTAGGGCTTGCATCGTCTGTGGTGAATGCTGTAAGATTCTCAGTCTTCTCCCCATAATGTTCCAAATAAGCTGGATGGGTGAATGGTCGAATGGCAAGAGACTAACATTGTCCTCTACAAATCGGCCCGAAGAACGTCTTCCAATATAGGGACGGCATTATCCTGCTGCAAAAGTGGGTCTTCCAACTGCTGAAGAAACGAAAGAATATGGAGTTCTACCACCTCATCCACATATCGTTGGGCGTTCATATCGGATTAATATCAAACGAGACCTACTCCCGTAAGTTATACCACCCCATACCATAATCCCTACAGTTTGGTGCACATGTTTCGCAACAGATAATTCAACACTTCGACGTTCCGCACGTATTCGTCTGACCCTCATACGGCCATCATGCACCCCCAAACAGAATCGGGATTCATCAATGAACACCACCCTATGCCACTCTTGGCTCCAGTGCAGTAGCAACCTACACCACGCCAAACGTTGCCGTCGATGTTGAGCTGTTAGTGGAAACACATGATGTGGCCGATAGGATTGTAAGCCGAAAGCACTGATTCTGCGGTAAACCGTTCGAAGGGTTACAGGACGATTTTCGTTAGCTAACCGTTAATCGGCAATTGATTGGTACTTGAGAATCAGTCTCTTGTTGCTCATAAGTTAAAAATCGCGGTCCTACACCTCATTTGTTCTTCTCCGCCTATTGTGTTTGGTTCCAGTTAAGGCGATTTACGATTTCTCTAAACGAAAAACCACCTTCGCGAAAATCAACAATACGACCTCTACCGAATCCGCTTAATTGGTAATTTTCACGTTGGCGCACTCTAGGTATGATCACACCCTCAAAGCAAACAATCAAATGCGAAAACAAATAAAGAACTGAACAAAATCTCGCACAATATACACCCGACAAAATTTTTCGAAAAAACTGAACAAACTGTCAGATAAATCATTACCACTTGATCCATATGAATGAAATTTCAATCAATTACTACCGTTCAGTAGTTAAACGTTTATGTCAAGTTTGGTCCAAAAATTCCTACCCCTTCTTGGTGTTGTGATTTCCATGTCACTGAGTATATTACAGTATTACAAGGTTGACTAATTGCTAATGGTACCTCAGCTGGTGTTGTTGGAAAGAAAAGTATTGTCTTTTTATGCTTATATGTTTCGTTAATTTTGTAATTCTTATTTGCTGACATATTGTCATTAGGTTTCTTCTGTAAACTAATTAACAATATTCTGCGGGTCAGTAATGATTTTGTTGTAGTTAAGCTCCTCCCCACAAATTCCCACAATATTTAAATGCAACTTTGTTATTGGTCGCATTTTTAAAACCCGGAATACAAACAGTTACTTGCTTTCAACTATTGTAGCTGGCGTACCTAACAGAACAGACGTCTCTAATTCTGTTTTATTCAATATCACACAGTTTGATTGTTCCATGTTCTCTGTTTTTTAGAATAAAGTAAAGTGGGTTTTGCAACCGTATCTTATTCTCTACGTAGTATATGACCCTATCGTCCTCCAAAACTTCAAATATTTTTAAACTGTGTCTGTGTTACTTTACTTTATATAGCTAAAACTATTTAAAAAAAAATGGTATGTGACGAATCTTTGCTTATGCCCACGTCCACCTGTAATTTCCAAACTTTGCTTTACTGTAATGATTTGCAGTCTTGACAAAGTGACATTTAAATTTGTGGTTTTTAAATTTCACGGTTTTTATAATTTTGTTGGTGTAAAACTGGTCTTTACTAACATTGGCCAAAATTTAGTGGGAGGAGCTTAGCTATTTCTGTTGGGTAAACAGATTTTAGATGTACGTAAAATCGAATTTAATAATTTCCAAACTGGCTCTGATTTCTCATTGCCAAACAAATTTGACTCTCACTTAAAGATATATTACAGTAGATTGTTTACACAGTTTTTGTGTTATGTATTTTTCCTTACTTGACATCAATTTTGCTACTCTAAAGCATTGTACGTCCAAGTGTGCGTCTATCTTCTTTCAGTTGTTATTGTACACTGAAGCTTGCGATCTTAGAGTTACCCGTTTTAACAGGTAAAATCTACGATGACATTCCGAAGTTTATTGATCTCGATCACTTTATCGAATTTGGCATACACCAAAAAATTAACAGTTTCCGCAAGAGCTTCTTCAAAGCCGACTTCCAGCTGCAGAGAACCATTTCTAACTAAATCCCAATGCGTGCTAGCGCTTGCCGACAAATCAGGAGTTTGGTCAAAGGCTATTAAACAGTAACCGTTGGGGTAATAGCTTCTGGATATATTGTTGCCCTTATTCAAAAAATGAATACCCGTACCGATAAATAAGGTGTTATACTCTCTTACATATAAACCATTATCTATGAAGTTTGGTTGTAAGGCCTTCGAAGGAATTTGCTGGTTGCGCACATATAACATATACTGCTGTCATGAAAATTAAACGGATTTGAGGCATAATCACCGTTGAGGGCTTTACTTGCTACAAACCCTAACCCCATCGTTTAGGTAACTCACCCAGGAAACCATTGTCCAATTATATTCGCTGTATGCCCGCAGGTATAGTTAACACTTTTGCGTCTGTCCTTGTAACAGGGTATTTTTCTGCAGTTGTTTCTAAATCTTTAGCATGCGCAATTATAATGGTGGGATTGATACGCTTACGTCTCACCAGTGAACCAGCGTCCATAATTTTCAGCTTGTAATTTGAACCGTGTGCCGACATTAAACTTAAGGTGATCGTACAAATTTAGATTTTAACTCAGTACCGCTATGATTAAACAATTCCGAGTGCACGTGACCAATCATCTCAATCTATGTGCTGGTCGATGTAATTGCATGACGTTTTGAGAAACCGTTATTTTTGTGTCCCAGTGTATTCATCTTCTCGGCTGTATCATTGTCGCATAGGGTGCAACCTAGATGTGAAGTCTTGGCCTCCTTTCCATAGTTTAGCGGCGTCTCGATATATGAGCGATAGGGATAGGTTTTCTTTGGTTGTGACACCATATTCTGACTTAAGTAAACCTCCACTTGTGAAAGCGAACGCATCCAATTGTTTACCGGTGTTACAACATCCTTGTCAGTAAGCACTGTATCGTCTAGCTTTAGAACTTTAGCTGTGATGTACAAGGTGGTGTTACTTAAATCTATGGAATCGTTTGCATTTCGGGGCAATAAAAATTCTATTGGGGTGTCATCACTTAGAGCTGATAAGGGTTTGTAACATATGCACTCACCACTTTCGATACTTGTCTGCATCGACGGTAAATCGAACAAATCCAATTCAGATTTGATGCATTCACACGATTTCTCATGTAGATAAGCCATTATTTTGAAAATATATCGTAGTAAGTAGGTTTCCTCGTAGCAGCTCTCAGATTATTATCGGACAGGCTTACTCTTTTATAGCCCGAACCCTCCATCATTCTATCAATTCTCTTGTCGGTTTTACGTTTAAGATTCCTGTCCTTCTTAAAATGACTCCTTAATAGGACGATCCTCTATGACGTCACCAAGGATACTGATCTCTGCCCTTAGAGCTTCTTTCTGAATGGTCTTTGTACCAGACTTAAGTAACGGCATTATACTTCTAAATGTACCGTCTAGCCGTATTTCTATACCATATCAACTCCGATATAGTGCAACTATGTAAATGGAGCCACTACCGTTACCGGCCTTATTCATGTAATATTGTTGATCAGAACATACCATTATTGCACTTTCTTTAAGTGTAGCATCAAACACGACGTTCCAAGCTCGAATGGCATTGCTGCACCCATATCTCTCTTTATATAAATCTCGATGTTTTCAAATTCCCGTGTCATCACTGGCATATAGTGTGCAGGCAAAAAACCGCATCTTTATGACTATCGTAAGCATAGTTCTGAAGTAATGGTTATTATACGCATAAGTGGAGATAATACATCCCTCATAATGAGCGGTTTAATCAAATAGCAATAAATAAACATTTGCTTTGGTAAACCTATACATACACTAGTGGGGTGCGGTGATATTGGTTCCATAGCTATGTTATGATAGAGACGATACCCCAACTAAAGGGCTAAACGCTGTGAGAATCCTAATAGAGAGAGCGCTATATTTAATTTTGTAGTGACGCGCTTAATTAGATTACGGTATTCGATTGTGAATAATCTACTTATTAGCTCGTGGTTATTTAGCTCGTTCATAATTTTTTGTACGTTGGCATAATTCCCCGAAGCAAAACGTAACACATACTACCCGTTCTCAATATAAGTGATATTCTCGCTGTCGTGTTGAAACTAAGATTACAAGTACACTTCCAAAATATTTTCATCATTTACACTCTCTGGACCATCTTTATATTTTAATGAGGGCTATTGTTGTAAGCGGCCATAAGCTTTGGAGTGCATAAACAGACTTGTAGAAATTTTTGTAGGTGAAATAACGCCACGTTTTTGCTTTCAATGTTTTATTAAATCGTTCAACTGCAGATGCTCTTACATCTTGGTTGTTTGTTACATAAAAATTGATATTTTGCTTCTTGAAGAGGTTTTGTATACCCGTCGCCACAAACCTTTTACCTTTATCCGTCTGTAGATTTGCCTTAAAAATATCATTGAATGCTTCAATTAGATATGTGGCTGTGTTCGTTTAAGAGCTCTCGCTCAGACCCTCTTGCTGAATACATCCGTTAGTATGTAATTGTATCCACTATTGTGTTTACTTACGGACCGCATATCCCAAAGATACGCTTTCCACCACTCGTAAAGGTTTCTCACAATATATCTATTGCGTGGAAACTTTTTTCTGACTGGATTATGTACCGTATAAGCTTCCTGTGCCGGCAGCCAATTTTTCTCTTCGTCATATTTACCTTTTACAGCGTTAGCTAAAGGTGTTATACCCGAATTATCAGTATCGTATTTCTCAGCTATAGGTGTAAGGGACCGTTCAACCTTAGGTGACGCAGTTTCATATCTTCGAGTATTTCCGATAAACTCTCGTTTTATATTTATTTCATTAATGTGCGCCGCAAACTGTTGCAAGCCGTGTGGAATTGTAGTTCTTCTTAACGTATCGTGAATCAGATCAATATTGTTGAAATGGGGGATGATCTCACTTTTTACCCTAGCAGGGCCAAAGGTGGTTTTAAAAGTATCCACAACCTTTTATTTTACCCGACTTTCTGGAAAGCTCTGTTCCTAGAAATCCCTAAAAATTAGTGATTGACATTTAAGTAATTCAATTCGTTTGCTCTTACTTTGCGGGGAACAATAAATAACACCACTCGATCTAATGTGAGTCTGATAATTGTTGAGTATGATATCTTTCTACGGTTGTGACGATAATTCCCTTTCCGGCATCTGGCAGTACGGCGGCGCGGCGCGATACAGATTGATATCTGTATATGTTTTAATTTCAGTACCCGAGAGATCTCCGCCTCGTTCAGTTGTCGCCGCCACAGGGTTTGTTTGTGCTTCACGTAAAAGTTGTCGTCATGCGTTGCTTTGTTGTTTGGCGTAGTTTGAATATTTTTAGTTTTCGAGTACCTTGTAGCTTTAAATATAGTAAAAATGAGTAAAAATTGAGGTTCGGTGAGTCATTTCCGGTAACGATGACTCAGATGTGAATGAAACAGAAGACCATATGGAAGTTTTCCACGAAGACGAAGACATTGAATGTTCAACTGAGGATGTGTCCAGCTCTCAGTAGGTGAAGAATGTGATACGCCACGACATGAATATAAATCAAAGTCAGGAAGAATTTACTTCGTTCACCCGCCACGCTCTATGCGGTGAGCGGTACCAAATATTTCTCGTGAGCGTCCAGGCCTTCAAAACGAAGGGAAAGTCGAAAATATATTGTAATCGTTCCCAACATTTTTCATTGAAGAAATATAGCAAATTTTTGTTTTACATTGTAACGAAGAAGCTGGGCGTAGAAACATGACAAAAACAGATGATACCGAAATTTTGGCTTTGCTTGGTATTTTTATTTTGATGGGGGCCAATGATGATACGAAATTGGATTATCACGATTTGTGGTCTAAAATATTCTTCGGAGTAGTGTATATTGCCACAGTGGGGCGAAAGAGGTTCCGATAACTGACACAAATTTTAAGATTTGGCGATAAAACCACCAGAACAGACAGAAAACAGGTAGAATAATTGGTACCCTTGCGTGAAATTTTTTATTCCCTGAACGATACATTTTACACCAGGTATGAACGTCGTAATTGATGAAATGTTATCGTAATTTTGGGGCAGATGTGCCTTTAAGATTTTTATGAAAGAAAAGCCCTAGTGTTCCACAGGGAATAGTAAAACAGCTAGTACATGCAATTCGGAATTCTGGACGTAACGTAACGACAGACAGATACTATAGTGTGGATCTAGCAGAAGATCTCTACAAAGACTTTGGCCTGACTTTAGCTTGACATTCTCCAACAAAATGGCAAACATATTCCAGAAGTACATAAGAAAACAGAAGGATTACGTATTTACACAAACATGTTGCATTTTGCCATCCGAAGTCTGGAAACTGACCGGTTACTCCACTTCCTTATCTAACAGTACCCCTTTTATCCCAAAATACATCACCGACCGTATTCATTATACGCAATATACGCCCCTTTTATTCTTATATGTAGGAAAAAGCGTTGATAATATTTCGTCGTCTACCAGGCTTCTGCGTCTCTGTAAATCTCCAATACCATCACTAGTGGTTATACTAACAGGTTGGCGTAACTGATCGGAAAAGTGTTGATATCTTTGAAGAACTTTCTTGACCGACCATTTGTCATGGTCGGTCATCTCGGATTTTAAAACTTTATCCATATCGTAACCCAGTTGCGCTAAAATGTTGTTTCGTGTAATATCTGGGGCATGCAAGCGCTGTATAAAATCCAACTGTAGAATAGCCATCATCTTCAGGTTGTGGTTCATAGTCATTGAAAGAAATTACCAAGAATACCGCCAAGTAATGGCTCTAACAGGAGTGAATCTCCCTTCTGTGCAAGAATCTGTTTCTTCCTTTTTATAGACTTTACGTCAATCGTTTCAAAGTGAGCTAATGTTGTGAGAGTCTTTGTTTCTGCTCACTTGACAGAGGTTCGCGACCTTTTAAAGTATGTGCACACTCGCAGATACATTGTATCTGCTTGCTATCCAAACATTTCAATAAAGCATTACGTTGACTTTTACTTAATATGGTTCATGCGTGAAGGCCATCGGTATTTTTGGCTAAAACATCAGACATCATATATGATGTAATATTTATGACTGTGAGGCCTAAATTCTTTTTTCTTGCAATATATACTTGGCAAATGCCTTACGGCCCGAATGTATTTGTCCTATACCGTAGCACGTCCGGTGTATTCTGTTTAAATCGAACAATAAACAGCCGTGAGGATTTAAAGTGGGGCCAAACCTCCAAAAATTGCGGGTTGTGAGGTGAAATCTGTTTTGCCAAATGGTTTATCTGAACTCTGTTACGCGGATTCTTAAACATAATTATGTAATGAGCGTTAATCGAAATATCCTTGTCCACGGTGAAATATGCTGCGCGTTAAGAAAAACACACTTAGGTTTCTAAGATGACAGCCGTTTGTAAAGATATCCACCACCGAACCGTTAGTTTCGCACATTAGATCATCAGTTATTATTAACACCTGTTTTTCACCGTCAACCGACTCCATATCACGTAAACCCTCCTGAAATTCCACCGAGAATAATGGCTGCCACTCGCTGAAGAGTCAAATAATTTTTCAATACGTTTTATAAAATGTAGGATAAACTATTTCTGAAAAGGGTTGCTTCAACTGACCCTCCATCTTCAATATCGAAAAACAATAACGGCCACCCTCTCTTAAATACCAAATAAAAAGCTGTAACGTCCTCACCGGTATATTTTACATTTACCTTGCTTATCTTTTAATATCAAAACGGTGTTTTTGTTTTATAGAACATAATCACCATAATTGTGTTTTCCACGTCTTTTTTGAAATTATATAATTGTGTTTTTCCAAAAACACAGATTTTTGAGCAGTGAATAGTGAAAGGTGCGTATTGTGGTTACATAACTGGGGAAACCCAGAAAATAATTGCTGTATATTAATGATTGGGGAAAACGTTCATGTAATGACCAAATTAGTGGATTTTTACAAACACATTAGAGGGGCGAAAACACGACAAGGAGCGAGGACCCGAGTTCTAATCCTGTTTTATGAAATAACATGAGGGGCCTCTTATAAGAATACTGTTTCAGATTTCCCGCCCAGAAGTCCGACAAGTGGTGAAGACCCGACAGAAGACGAAGACCCGTGAACCAGCTCCGGAGTCCATAAAATTGCTTCATGTAAAGATTATTATGTATAAAATTATTACGTTGTAAGGTACATCTTTTGTGAATTTAAATTGTAGCCGGCAAACTGTCATTTTCCCTTTTCGCTTAAACCTTTGGTCCTTAAACAAAGAGTTTGGTGTTCATATACGTTACTTTAAGGTTTACTAAAATTTTGTTATCATAGACATCACGTTACACGAGGCACCTTTGCTAATCCAGTTTAAGTCGGTGACGTAATCTTCTCCTATTTTCTTTCGAAACGTTTTTCGTTTTTAGCCCGTGTGATAGTTCAAATTAACGAAGCTGTTTAATATATATATATATATATATATATATATATATATATATATATAGTTAAAACGAGATTTAAGGAGATTCAATTGAAAATGGCGAGATCTGAACGATGTTAAAGTTAGTCGATTCCAAGATATAGTAGAATGCTTATTGTTTGAGGTTTTGCAATTTACGGGAAAGGGGTTAGTGTAGGCGGAGGGAACAAGTTATATCAAACCTAGGGTGCGTCCGGTTATCTTATCATCGTGTTTCGTTTTGTCAGTCGTGACACTTTTCGGTCATAGAAGAAATTGTTTTTAGTATTTTTTGAAGTGCCGAACCTTTGTTCTGTTGGCATGTTTTAACGCAGTTTGGGTTATGCGGATTAATTTTGACGAGTTCCTGTTGAAGGGGTAGTTTCACGAATATCGTACAGCTCAAACAAATAAAGTACAAACTTGCCATATATAGTGCCGCTTTAATAGAGTTTAGAGTAAACAGATTAACGGTAAAGAACGCTTTGTAAATAATGCAATGTTAGCAAGTACGGATAAATTTTGGTGCATTTACGTTAAATCAGATGAAAAATTAGTTATCTGGTGCTTTTGGTTGAAGGAACTGTCGTAATTTTCCGTTTTTGAGATACTTTTTGGAGAGAGTTACCGTAGAAATTCAGTGAAGCCCTATCTATTCAGCACCTGGTGGACCAGTGCACGACCTATCATATTGTAGTCCAGAGAGTATTCTATTGTTGTAGGTGCTAAGTAAGGTAAACTTTTACTTTTTTTAATTTTGCTGGTGATAACAATAAGGTTTGTGTTTGTTTGGAGGATGGATTCACTTGCTTTCGGGTAAACTTCTGTATAGAAGCCCTTCAGGCAATTTAGAAACAGACGGATTCATTAAATGATCTATTTGTTAATAACCTGAAGTTCTTTATCTGTGCAGTATTGCGAATTGAAAGTTTATTTCACGAAGATTGTTAAAATTTATGTTACAGATATATTTATTGTTTTCGCTGTATTGATTAAAAGGTAGTTATCGATAAGATGGCCTTGCAAGCGCCGACTGAATTTTATTATTTCTTTTTTTGGTTTCTGGTTAGGAATTGCAAAATTGAATGTGCTTTTTTGTAACTGTACTTACTAAAGCTTAATATGTAAATGCCATAATATACGACTATTGTTAATGTATATCTGTTTTATTAATAAATATGAAGCTATTATGAATTTGTCCCCTGTGCCTACGATTTTGCCGACGTAAAGTAATAAGTTAAAAGATTAGATATTTCGATTCAATTTTAAGATTTCTAGTGTTTGAATTATTTTTGAGAAAGTTCGAGTTAAGTAATTTTACAGCGACAACATCCATTTATCGTTCACTTTGATCGTAATAAACTTTATTGAAATTAGACAAGTTTTTAAAGTAACATTTTGAAGTTTCATTAAGCTTTAACGTAATGACTAAGGAGAATTTTTCGATTTGAACGTTTGCTATTTTGATTTCGGTAATAACTAAGTTTAAAAGAGCTGTTTGTTTTTCGCATACGATAGTTTCACGAGTAGTCGTAATTTTCTTTAAGTTACTTTTATAGCAATCAACTTACCGATGCTGTAGTACCTGGATTAGCTAAAAGGTAAGCAGTTTGTTATTTGTTTGGGAATGAGCTGCGCATTTTTTCTCGAATTTAGGAATTATAAACCCCGATTTCGTTGTTTACTAAATTTTAGGATTTTATGAATTTTCGATCGCGTTTAGTGTGACATATTTATCGTTTGAAATTGAATAATTACTTGCCGTTTTGATCAGTTATTTTTGGTTACTTGAGCCAGTGATTTTAGCGCTAAGTTTATCGAATTTATGTTTGGGGGTATTTTTAGTTTTATTTTCGCAATTTTGCGGCTTTTATATGAAGCTTAAGATTTTATTGAGGTTTAGGTGAACTATGTGTAAATATTGTTGGAGTGGAATTTTAGTAGAGGGGAGGGTTTATTTTGAGTGAACACTATGGTTCCCTGTTAGGCCATTATTAGATCTACTTCATGACTTTTTTCCGCTATAAACGTATTCAACAGGTGACGCCTTTTTGACATATCTCCCGATTTTGACGTTTTTGTAGTTGTGACGAGTGCCCTTTTCAAGCATTAAGTAAGAATCCCGCCCACCCCTGAGCTATCCCGTGCGCACAAATTGCCTTCACGGCCTTGATGCCCTAATGAGTATTTCGTCGCCTGTAACAACGTTTAAAAACTAATCTCACGGATAGAGCATGTAATAGGCGTATCCATGTCATTATTATTCTTGTTGCTACTATTGTTATGTTTCACATTTCATTTATACGCGAAGCATGTAAGGTTAGTTCAAAGTTAGTACGAGGTAAAAAGAATTATGAAAGAATACGAATCTTTCTATGCGGTTTGACAATGGCATTAGAGGTATTTTTACAGGTCTTACTGAATGTTTCGCTTTTCCATTTTAATTGTCCGAAAATTTTTATTTTGATTAATAATCTAAGTATGTACTCCATATGATTGTAGCATAATGGTTCGCTTTTAGATCCAATCACCCATTCCCTGCAAATGTAATTGTAGATCGTGTTCAACATTCTTTGAAATATTATATCCACATTTATATAAAGAAAATCTTTCGTTGAAACGTACTAATAAAATAATCACGACTTTTGCAAATGCATCGGATAGTCTGTTCAAAAATTGTTTGTCATCATCGCAAGAATAATTCTTGTATAAAGTGAACAATTCATGTTTATTAATTAAATCAGCGGAAGCTTTTGTTAATTTATTGATGCAGTCTTCGAAGTTATTCGCGTTTGTTAAAGTTAATCTAGAATTTTCAGTACTACTTTCATCGGTATCGTTTTTCATAATTGAAAAGTTCGAGAGCCACGTTCATGGTCCGGCATTTCAATATCAACTTCTAATACTTCGCTAGGCTCAGTTTCAATTGGTGCACTGTGGGAGTAAAGTTATAACCTTCTCTATTTCTAACAACAGAAAAAAAGGTTTCCAGTGGAACCTGATTTAAGGATCCCGTTGATAGATATCATACATCGTTGTTCTTTAAAAAATTCCATAGCAACATAACTGACCCCATTGTCCATATGAACTCGTCTATACAGTAAATATTATTTTGTCTCTTACTTCCTCCAAACACATACCCTTTTCCAATAAGGTTCGTGTTCTTTTATCGAATACAGATAGTGGTCGTCTATTAGAATTTGGCTCTCGAAGCGTTCCACTATTTAATACATAGAAAATATCATTGATGTTCTGTATAAAATCTGCTATATGTAAGGCTGTGGGACTACCCAAATGTTTAGTTGCTGTTGCGGCCTTAATTGCTGCAGACACAGAGTGGGAAAATATTTATGCAGCATTCTTCACGCTCATTTTCTGAAACGTTGTTGCCCTTGTGCCATTGATCATGATAACTCTCTACAAAATCTTTTTCAAATCAATGTCGTCAAACGACACAACACAAATATTTTCTCTTTCAGTCACACACTTAGCTTTGATAGCGTGTTATTTAGCTAAATTAGTCATTAACCAAGTTTTTTAATTATACACCTTCAACCACGGCTGAATTGTGTTTATAGAAGGCAACTTAAATTTAAAATAAATGAATATGCACTCGGCGACTTATAATGTAAATATAGAGCTAATTGTTTTTCCGCTATCGACCACTTTTGCTTATTTCTATAAATTGTTGCATATTTATAAATGTCTTCACTACTTGACTTTTATACAGTGGAACATTTTGCAGCCCTGTACTAACTGAAAATGACTTACTATTTTTTTAAACCGATTTGCTCAAGATCGACTTGTCTTTAACTTCTTTTGCAAGATGTTTGCTTTGAATGAGACGTCCCTGTATTTTTTTTTAATCCGACTACAGTAGGACTTTCCATTTCTAAAATTCGGGTACTCATTTGCCACTCGCAACTTGGAGTTTGAGAATCCCTGCCAAGTTTAAAATCATGCTGGGTTATTTTTAATACCACAATTTGTCTTTCATACGTTTTAGTATTGTCGTGCAAAGAAGAAACTGCTTTTGTTTGCACAGTAGACTTGGACGGCACGCTTTTCCTAAATAAGTTTTCTTAAATTAAATTTGGTTTAAAATTGTTATCTACCAATGGTTAGTGCTACCTTCGCGCCTTAGAGATCTAATAACGTTTTGTGTCTTATAGCATTTTTTCGCGTTTTTTCCATTTGATAACTTATAGCCATTGGACCGGAACTAAAATCTTAATAATTCCGACACGCTGCAGGCTATCGAACCATTTTTTTATTTGCTAAATATACCTCTACTTCTAATCTAGGGCCCATATCAGAGTGCACAGGGCAGCATTTGCTTCATGCCCCCAAATTCGATTTTTTCTTTATTTGCATTCGGTGGGTTATGACCCTGGCATTAAAGGTAAAATCTGTATACATTTAATGCTTTGTTGGAAGTAGTCCAATTTGATATAAACACCTTAATAAAAACTTGACTTAAGCTCAAAATGTCTTAACCTAACTTTTATATAGACACCCTTACAAAAAAAGATAGAAAGGAGATCTATAGAAGTCATGGCTATAAGGAATCGCTTAAGGAAGATACCAGAACATCCTAGAAGAAAGTACTTTGAGGAAAAGATTGGCTAGTTCAATAACAGCATTATGAAACATTGCTCTACGTGAATTTTAGTGCCGCAAGCAGCAGGCTATTAATAATTCGACTGTTTTAATACTGGTTGCTTTGGATTTTGAACGAGTAAGTTTATTATTGTATTTCCAAATAATCCTTGCAATGTTTTGAATAAATGCTGATATTTTGTTGTCGCGCGAGTAAAATGAAATGGTGCTGAGGTCTCTACGTTTTCTTAGAACTAAGGCAAAATCAAAGGGATTATTGTACGAATAACAAAATTTAATACAAACTCGTTACCAGAAGGATAATCTCGTGGCAATAATACTATGAAGTTAAGGAAGGTGTAGAAATATTTCTCATATCGGCCCGTGAAGGATTTATAAGTTTTAAAACTTTGGGCAACAATAATAACAACCAGAGGGAATACATGATAATTATTTATTAAGTACTTACAAAGTACCTGACGCAGTATAAATAAAAGTTCACACCCACATGCAAAACTCATGTTTACGGATGGTGCATGCTGTGGCAGTACTACACAAATTTTAGTGTGTGGATAGCTGTGGTGCGGAAAACTACGACAAGTGACATAGCAGTATAGAACCAACTTTTACATTATCGTTGCGCCTCTACCCCAATTCTTCACTAAACGCTAAAACCTAATATTAAAGCTAAGTAAATTTCAGAGTAGACTAACTGAAGGCAATGGGGTAACCTCAGCCGTTATTACTATTATGAATACCGTATATGTAATACCTTTATACCTGCAATAGCAATACCATAATGTATTCACTGTCGTTACATCATTATTACTCGGTCTCCAAAGTACCCGTTTTAACTCTTATCCGGGCAAGTATTTTTAGTAACGCAACCGGACAGTGTGGGTCCGATGGGCCCACCTGCTTTAGATACCTTTTTAATTACTCTCTTGTACTAAGTAGTTATTACTGGAATATGTTTACAAATTAAGCTTACATAAACATTATTATATAAAAGAAAACTATTTATTGCAGTTATTACAGATAATAATAGCAGTGACAGAATGTTGATTACAAACATTTTTATAGCATTTTCACAACATTGCCTTTGTTGTCCTTGCATTACTTGCGCTTCGTATATATATATATATATATATATATATATATATATACAACAAGGGAAGGATACTAAATAAATTCCAAGGTAATTACTATTCAACTAAAACTTTTATCTTTGCCAATAACCAACATTCCAGACTACTTACATTCTTTGAAAATAAAATCCAAATTCTTGAATAAAATACAATTACAAATAGATATTCTAAATTCACCACTAATAAATTACTCATAATCCATAAGTAGGTAATGACTAAAAGACTAACTTGAACATTATCTAACTGCCAAATGACTTAGATTACTCTACAAAATTCCATACTAATTGCATAACAATTAGCCTTGAAAACAAAGTAACTCTCAAATCCGCTAATTATTCTGATAAATATGGAATCAATTATGAAAATATTATATACATGAGATGCATCAATTGTAACCACCACGCGAGGGTCCATTGGACTCACATTGCCCGGTTACGTAAGTTTTATATAACAATAATTATTTATTGAAAAGTAGATCAAGTTTCCCACTTTTGACAAAAGGAAAACTTAATTAATACTACTTCCATGGAAACCATACCGGAATTTTGTCAAAAATTAACTAATAATCGAGGTATGCCCATTTGTAACACCGCGTGGGTCCGTTGAACCCCAGTTGCCCGGATAAGAGTTAACCAAAATTTCTGCAAAAAAATCAGTAAGATCTGGACATTAGGTTTTACTCCCGCGTCCACACACGCACGTACACACGCACGCATAAACGGACGAACGTATTTACCGACTTTAGGTGGGACAGTCAAAAATAAATAAAGTACTACGTACTTCATTCTTAACCATTAGAAACTGATTTCACTTATTTAGTTGTATCCATTTCCATACACTAACTGTATACCACTTTATTAGTAATGTTCTCAGTTTTTGTATACTACTAAATTAATATTATAGCTTTCGTTGTTTTATTATTTATAATATAGTACAGATAATATTTCAGTAATAAAAAAGTATAAGTAGAAAATTAATGGGGACATTTTAGAAACTATTCGATAAATTAAATTTATTGCCATTTTAGAATTTGACTTTATGAACGTTTACAATATAAGCTTATGTTGTAAAATATTCACTAACCGTAAAAATATTAAAACGTTTATAACTAGTTACAATGTGCTTATGTTTGTTCTCTATTCATAAAAGTAGGTAATATCCTAAGAAGCGATATTTTCAACTGCTCAGATATGTCAAATGTGTCTTTTATAATATGGCACACGCGCGAAAAGAAAGATTTTATTAAAAATGCACTTAGTTCTTAACGCATTTCATTTAATTTTATATGCTTCGCAATAATGGTCTTATGACAGATCAAATTTGCTATTAGGCTTTTGCAAGTACGTCATCAGCTGCCGTCACATACTCCGCCCAAGCAGCTGATGCGGGTCAGCCTTTGTTAGTGTTTATACGAAGTATTGAGGGAAATTCATGTTTATTTAATAAAAATATCGTTTTTAAAGGTATGTTCTGCTGAATAGAGTTAAGTCTGTGTGAATTAAATAATTGTGTAGTGAAATTTTTTTTTTGTATACAGCTTAGACAACTATAGATGTTGTACGTCGTTTCTTACCAAGAAACAGCTAAAGCGTTATTAAATAATCCATTTTATGCAAAAAAGTACAAGCCTATGAATTATCACACAAGGGCTATGTACCTACGTCTACTGATCATTCATGAATTACTTTTTTTTACTAAACTGTACATAGACAGAAACTACAAGTACATTATACATGTATACTGAACTTTTTTTAGTACAAATTGTGAAAGTAAATCCACGTCCTTTATTTGTAATCAGATTTTATCTAAAAATGGAAGTATTTGTCACTTTCTCAAAAGACTAAGTTTATTACGGTATTAACAGTGGAACACCTTAATGAATCCTGACTTCAATAAATTAAGAAAAAATGAACCCTGAACTGGCTTAACCCGTAGGAGCATATCACATGTCTCACATAAGATTGAAAATATTGCAATTCAGGCGAGTGGTATGCACAGAGCTGGGTCCCACAGCTCGTATCTCATCTCCCAAATGCAAATGTAAATATTGTTATTTGGACGTAAATCATGTGCCACATGTTGTAAAATAAAGTGATGACGACCTGGACAGGTGGTTAATTATCTGGGGGCGACGACCAAACTTCAATAATGGTACCTTCATGCCAGAGATGAGATACGTCTTGTAAGACATGCCACTGGAAATGTGCTTCTCCCGCTAAAGTTTACATTACTTTAAATCACAGCATAATGATGTCCACAGAAAATTTCACCAACCACAAGCACGCTCATCATAATTAAAGAATTTTGAAATTACAAACAATAATTTTATCTCTTTATCCCTTAAAATAATTTTTTTTTGCAAAATCGTTCATTTAAACGCATACAAAACGTTGCCCCCGACCAGCTGTTTGACATGCTCCTCTGACGTCACCAGGAAAAGCTCAATTATACAAGTAGTATTACATACATGTCTGTAACGTTAAACGCGCTTCCCTACTTTTGTACTGCATTCGCTTAATTATACCGAATCGACTTAGATCCTAGATATTAGAGAACTTTTACGCGAAAATGTAATAACCTATTATTATGATGATCTTTAAAATCGTTATAAAACTTGTTATGAAATTAACATTTTTACATTTACCAAAGCTCTCTTTATTTGGCCCCAGGGGACCTCAAAACGTATATATCCATAACAGTTCAATTTCTAACTTTTTCGTTTCTATACATTTGGCAGAATGTTTAATACATTGACATATGTAGCGCATATTTGAATATTAAATACGTTATCCGAAAAACACAGACGGCTTTATTTTTCAAATGTTAGGCAGTAAAGGTTTGTATTGCTATTCTATTAGTATATTATAATTAGAATAAAAGTTTGTATTTTTATGATAACGGACATGATTTTAGTTAAGCTCTAATATTTAATTACTACGTCCATTTAATCAAAATTGTAAAGTAAAACACAGAAGTACCAGAAATACATGTTTGATGGGTAACGTATGTTGAATTAATTACGAATGTGTACTAAAATACTTAATTATGGTTTACGTTCCTTAGGAATTTAATAATATAACATCAACTTTATGTTAAAGTTACATCTAATATTGAAAATTGTATAATTCCCAATAGTTTTCGGGCAACTTCTTCTAACATAAAAAGTGCAATATTTTATTCATATCCCTAGAGCGCAGTCCAATACTTTATTTAGCGTGTGTTATAAGTAATTCTATATTCGCAAACTATGTATGTTATAATAATATTTGACAACGAACATTTATTCATACAAGAATCGATAATTGTGATTCACCAAATTATGTTAATACGGAAAGTAGACCAAAAGAACCTCAGTAAACATATCAAACAGATCACAAAAGTAGTTAACTATGTGAAAAATAAATTCCAATCTTAGATTGTAGAAAATAGAAGATGTAACATCTTGGTTATAATAAAATGCGCGAAGGTTGACACTTTTTTTCAGTTGGACGTCTGCGGACGTGTACTGGATAGGAACGGACTCAGGAAATTGCAACAATTGCTTTAGAAGTTTATTTACCCTAAATAATACATTAATATTGTTTTCTCTTATACGTACGTATAAACAAAACCTCGAGATATGTAAAAAAACGAGTTTGAAAATTTCCGATTACATAGCTTTCTCTTTATGGGTACGTATATGAGAAAGCACTGATTATAATAATCTATTGAAATTCCACAATGTATTTGTCACAGTTCATTTAAATCTATTATATGTTAAAATTACGGTAACAATGGTTATCGAAAAACGTGAATTTAAAGAATTAATAAATCCCAGATACACCCCTACGTGTCTCTTCAGCCTACCTCTAATGGCTGAAATACAAAACCTAAACAAAATAATACCTTACCAAAATAAGTAAATCCTATGCTTGTCTCTTAAACATGCAGCACTTTTATTGTACGCACAGTTTTTAACAACACACCGTGGCATTTTTACAACAAATTTCGGTCCAAACACAACACAAAAAGCATTTACAAATCTTAACCTCTACACGTAAACAGTTAAAGCGCGTGGCTTTATGTACTCTGGCGTCAACTTTGATGACGTTATCGGAACTGTTCGAATAATTAGCGGACGTCTTGGGTGGGAGAAAATATAGGCTGCGCAGTAGTCAATTTACATCTCCTATTTTTATAATCTAAGATCCAATCAATTTAAAGAACAAATTTTTCTGTATCCAAGTTCAATATGGCAGCTAAATATAAGAAATTCGAAATAAGTCTTAAGCGTAAATATGGTCACATGGTGTACGTTCAAACAATATTAAAAATCAGTAATTACAGTAATCGTATGGGTCCTGTATATTAAAAAAAGGTAACGTGTTATAGTTTCCGGTATAGTTTAAACCATTTCGTCAATCCCATGATTCTAGTTTTCGAGTTTATTCTAAAATCGAGCTTTTAACACAAGATGAAAACGAGTTAAGTGTTTTTAAACTTGACGCTTCCGTATTTATTAGTGGATTAAAATATAAGTGGATAAAAAGGTATTTAAAACGCGCGCGATTTTTCCATTATGTGTGTATGTGTGTCTGGGTGTGTGCGTGCGTGCGTCCGTAGTGATTATGTATGTTCATGTGGTAATGAGTTGAAATCGTGTCACCGTGCGTCGTGTGCTTGTGCATTAGCCCGCGCGTCGTGTATGTGTGTGTGTGTTGTGCGTAAGTGGTGTTATTTTGTTCGTGTTTCATGGTGATTGTGAAGGCGCGTCGTTTGCGTCC
>JARFJB010001068.1:0-45600 GCA_036346205.1 Vesta saturnalis
TATTCTAGTTTTTTTCTATGAATACGTTTTTTATTATATTAAAACAAACCAAGTATTTTTAAAGTTCTTATCAGAATTGTGTTCTTAGATAGCAAAACTAACTAGATTTTTGTACAACTGTTTTCATAAGAAACAATGCTAACTAAATCAAATACTTATACAACACCGAAAATGGTAACATGGTTCGTTTTCGTTGGCAATCTCAGCAGCCTATACATTTTTAGTGATACTTTAATTAGTAAATTTTTATAATGCTGCCAATCAACGAAAATGAAATGACTGCTATTCTAACTTTCAACACCAATTATGGGTATGTTACTAATTTCCATGCAATCAACCACCAAACCAATTCTAACAATTACCACAAAGTAGCCAGCAATCATTTCCAACAAACTTCACATACAAAATCCCATTAAATAATCTAGCCACAAATACCCCTTTTAAGGGTTACGAACCCAAGGTAAGAAACCGAAATTCATCTACGGAGGCAAATAACCCAGCCTTAATTATGTAAACGTAAATCAGGAAATATCAGATAACGCGCACACATGGCGAGTTGTCAAAAAAAGGCGAAGAGTCAACAATTCGACTGAAAGTATCGTGCCAGACCAATTCTCTCCCAGTACGCACACACAGACGCGCACGCAAACTCCACGCACACGAACACGCACACATACGCACACGCACACGCACACGCACAAGCACACGCACACGTACACGCACTCGCACACGCACACGCACAAGCACACAGACACGCAGACCCACACACCCACACACACACACCCACACACCCACACACCAACACACCCACACACCCACACATACAGGTTTCACATACATGTATGGCACCCGTACTATAGCCCCAATTGTGGAACTATTAATAATTTTCGTACTAATGGATGCGCCATCTTAAGGCAGTTTATGTATTTTAAAATTTACATGATACCCTCCATACAAAGAGACTTATGTTGAAATTTCGTTTATGGCACCTGCGCCTCAATTATGTAACTTTCATCTTTGTGTATTACAGATTCCATAAACATGTAAAAATCATATTGTGTAAATAAGCGATGCCATAAATCTTATTCTTCCTTCTCATGTACACAACTCAACGTTGCCAAGTTTATGTCTTGTGTATTAACGTCTTATTCGATTGTATTTGTGCTTTCAAACTATCTATCTTTCTTAATAATTATCTAGAAAGGTGTTTAATCAATTTCATATTAGATATTTAAATGTTAAAGCCGAAATTAAATTAATATGTTGATTTTAGGTGTTATTCATTTATGTGTTTCTGTACGTTTAACGGTTTAACTAACGGAAGTACTACACAACAGATAAAGAACAAAAAACATTAGATATGGTTCTAGATGATCTAAATATTTACGCTTTAGACTCCCTTTTAGTTTTGCCGATTTTTGGAGCTTCGTAACCAACGACATATAAAATTTATATTTTAATATCACATGTTTCAGACTTAATGATAACATCTTAACGTTAAAATTAAATAAACAGATTTTTTGTTAGAAATAATTTTGTGTATAAGAGCCGTTTTACATTTTGCTTAATTTAGAATAAAATTGTGAACAAAATTTATATCTAACTCTTTAGTAAACTGCCATACCAAAATATTTAGAACATTAAAATTAATATAAATTTTTAGAACATGTTCAATTTTAAATCCAAACCTGGGCATTCCAATGGTTACTCTTTTGTTTTATAACGGTTATAACCTAACTCTTTCTTAATAATAATAAATGACGTGGACTGAAAAATGTGTTCCTACATTTTTGTAGATATTTGTACCTCTGCAAACCCTTAGTGCAACGTGTATTGGGAAATTCCTTGATAAGTGTAAAATATGAACTTTGTTACAACTAATATTAACCAAAATTTTGTGGGTTTACACGTAAATCAATTTATACATAAATTAAGTTCACAATTTGATTCAAAGTTAAGCGTAATGTAAAACGGCTGTAAGAAGTGAGATCAAACAAAACATCGATACAAACGAATTTCTTAGAATAATCTTCTTAAGTTATACCCGTATCTGACTCCTTTTAAAATATGTAATAAACTTGGCGCATGTTACATTAATACCTACCATTAATTGTGCCCTTACTGTCCGAATATTTATAAATGGCCTTTTTCTAAGCGACCGAGTTATTAGAGTTGTAGTAAACCATATGTGCATATGCTTTAGTTGTAGTAACGGCCTGCTTATAATGTAGGTTGGATTCCCGTTATCGTCTACACTGTATGTGCCTTTTTGTAATCGTTACTTTTAATACATAAACATAAAAAATTGGTATATAACTAAATATAATATAAACTGTTTTATTTATGTATTTCATTTGGCATTTGTCAACAAATATTTCAAAATTTAATTTTTTTTTAAGTTTAGGTAAACGAATGCAAAAAAAAATTGTTTGCAACACGACTGTCACATTTCATGGTGCGAGGCCGTTTTTTTTTTACCCGAGGGATAAAACATTATGCAGTAATTGCGAAAACTACTATTTTCAGGGGGGTTTTCTTATAAACAAGTAGCGGCATGGTAACTACGTATACGCACACCATGAGCGGATATTTAGGGGAATGCTGGAGTAGTATTGCAGTATAGGGAAGGAACAGTTCGAACTCTCTCCGAAATTACCATTGGTTTTGTGGTACAATGTGTTCTCGCGCATCACTCTTGTGCATGTAAGTTGCACATTTCTGATTCATGAGGTCTAGAAGTTTATTCTATGAACACAAAATTAGAACAAAGTGTTATAAACAGGGTAGTAAAGTTTACAAACAATCGTAATTCATAAACATAAAGGCATCTAGTGTTGTAAGAACTCATAACTAACATACCTTCACACCAATGGTAGAGGTGGTACATACAGTTACATATACAAGTTTATTACATTAGAGCAAAGTGTAAAAAAAATGAGTTTAAGTAACTCAAAAACCAAAATGTAGAATAAACAGGAATGCTAACCTTTTTTTAAATGAAAAATGGCGTTTTAATATTTCTATTTTTATTTCATACTCTTGTTTATTAGACAAATTGAACAGAAGTTTGAAAATGTTCAGCTTACCTACTACTGTATTTTTATCGGGAATTACAAATGACATTTAGAAAGATTTTACTTTTCTATAAACAAAAAACAAGATTAATTTTACTAGGCCTATATGAGTAGAAATAAAGACACTTTTGAAAGTTTCACACCTATTGCTTAAAATAAATTGTTTCGACAACACTGTCCTAAGAGTATTAATTTTAAATTAAAATTTACTCAATCTGAGTGTTGTAACAATTATCATAACAAATGCTTAATTTTACAAATATTAATTAATGGCTAGCTGTATGAAAACTACTAGGACAAAAAACTGTCCACATAAGATGCAGATCAGTAAGTTTTATTTTAAGCCTATTTAATAAAAAAGGAATATTGTTTATTCTAAATTATAAAAAGCATGTAAAGTACCTACTTTTTAGGCAAATTAGCTGATATATTTATAAGTAAAAACCTGATAAATGATATTTGTCTTTATATCATCTTAAAGTTTAAAGATAAATTTATTACATTAATAAAAAAATTACAAACCAACATAAAAATAACTATACAGTATTTTTGCGTTTAAAACAATACAAATATCTATGGGTAATTAATTATTAATAAACTTTAGATAGGTAATGAAAAGTAAAGTGGGTTGATAATTAACAATAACTATGCAAAATAACAAACCCTTTAGCCAGATTTATAAGAAAGTAACTAACCTTTTGGATATACAAATGCTATAAATTAAAATGGTAATTGCTACACACATGTTTAGGTCAAATTAAGGACAATTAAATTTTATTTTCTGAATTTTGGACAAATGGTTTTTTACGCAGAATTTCAAATCTGTCCATTTCCTTTCTTTTAAAGAAGGGTGCATTTTCTGAACAGCTACACACTCTTTCTTTCCAGGTAAAATTCCATTTCTAATATTTATTTTAAAACTGTTAAATATAATTGCTTTATCCTGCTTTGTCCATGGTGTTTTTGTTATACCTAAAATAAAATCGTTATTTACTTTATCTTTTAGAACAATGTTTTACCTATGTCCTTACTGTTCTGAACTTTTCCTTTAGTTTTGTTCATTCTACTGTTAGTATTTTGATTATCTAAATAATTTCAACGCATAATTTAAGATTTGAAATATAGTAACTTTCTCACCATTGCATACTAGTACGTCTAAATTCTCTCCATCCAGATTATCTTCCTGTACAGATTCCTTGTCACTTTCTTCGTATACTGGAGGCAATTCTGTCAAATTAAAGAAATTGATAATGTATAAATAACGATGTACCTGGTACCTAACCATGTATTTCAATTTCCTTTAGCTGTTTTCCAGCGAACTTGCTAGCCTCTCCTGGTCGACTGCCAACAACAACCTGCTCACTTTAGTTAACTCTACAGCATCTTCGTGAAGTCTATAAACTCCCTGTGCACTCTAACATCATGCCCTAAGTGTCTCAAGCCAGTCATATTCATTTTCCGTTAAGTTAAAAATCTGACAAACTGTAGCCACGTACTTCCTGAGTTTCGTACCTGTTATGTATTTTGGTTGTTGCAATCTTATTTCAGTAATAACTTTTCTTAAGCAGTCATGTCCACGCATATAAGACAAAGATGGGTTGGTACGAGCAAAAATGTAAGGATTTTCACTTAAAATGTTACAGGCTTTTCTACTTTTTAACAAAATATCAATAGAGTCCTTCATATCTGGTGTCAACATTATAGGTACTTTTTTACCTCGTTTTCCAACTGAATACACAATAATTAAACGTTCAGCTAATTTTTGTTCATAAGCAGTAAAGGAATTCTTCAGTTCTTCAGTGGATTGCTCTGACCATAGAGGTCTCGATTGATCTATGGTAATTTTTGAGGCTTCTCCTGCACGACGTTTATTAAAAAGGATAATTCGACATAAAGTTAAGCTTGCAACACGAGTCCAATTTTGAGTTGAATAATCATTTGACTCGATGAGTAATGATTTTGCATTCTTTATTTGGATATATAAGTGGCGATTTAATTTTTGTAGATCATCAGTGATTGGCAGAAGTTGTGGAACATTTAGTTTCTTATTCTACAAAGTAGCTAAGGCATTGGAAGAAATACGTGTAATCCATTCCAATTCCATTAATTTTATAAATGACATTAAAGTTTCATTGCCTTTGAGATTTCCTCGTCTCAATGCTACACCCCGCTCTATATTTGCACATTTCTTAAGCGAGTGGCCAATTTTAAGAGCTAATGATGGAGTACTAAACTCTGGGCGTCTTGTAGATGTACTTATTGTGCTTCCACACAGATGTTTAGTTGCTACAACAACCTTATCAAAATTTTCAGGAACTAAAAATGATTGTAAACCAACGTTTCTCACTGTATCTCTTTGAAGAATCATGGTCAACCTACTAATTTGTCTCATAGATTGTCTGACTAAATCTACTTGTGTTATGCCATATTTTTTGTACTGCATCGCACCATAGCGTAGAATTAACGAATCTTGCTTACAATATAGCCCAATGTCATCTCCTCTCAAATTATCAATAATGTTTCGTTTGAATTCTTCAGAACACTAATTTCCAAAAGTACTGTGAAGAATGGCATTACTTTCAGCTATTACATGCCTTCCACGAAAAATTTCGTTTTCTTTATTATTAACGTTTGCTTTTCGTGAACAATTACTTTTGATGTGGTGCCACAAATGTTTTTTAAGCAGAAACCCTAGACAATTAGGGCAAGGACCATAATCGCTATACTGTAAATATTGAATTTCAGCAAGCGTTGGTCTTCTGACAAGAATTAGTTCACCTTGGTTTAAAGATATTACATCACAATTATGATAAAAATCTCCAACTCTGACCAATTCACTCAGACTGTCTTTTCTCTGTTTAGAATTTTTTGGCAATGTTAACAGTTTGGAAACTTCGATTTCATTTCCATGTGCAATTTCAAGGTGTCTTGCCATGTGTAATATCAATTTGTGACAAAAATAGCATGAATGACGTTTGTTACGAATTCTCCTACCAGTGACTCCTTTAAGTGCAGAATTTATAATTATGTTGGCATTACAACGTACACGTACACAATCAGTGAATATGGTTGAATCTGGTAATGCTGTGTTTTCATCAATCTGTTGTACATTATCTTGCGAGACTGACATTTCGACTTTGTCAGATACAGCAACATTTGGGTGTCTTACTTTTCTTCTTTTGTTTGTTACCTGGAGTTTCACGGTGGACATAGTAACTGCATCCTCTTTGTCAGAAGAACTGTCTGAGGGAATGTACTCTGATCCAGATGTTTTTTCTTCAGAAAAGTCACTATCATAAGAATGTTGATTATTTTGATAGCTCACAGTACTATCACATGTTGCAAGATTATTTTCTACACATATATCATTGCCAAAATCAACACGAGGGAATGCATAAGTAGTAGTATTTTCCATATGCGGAGTCTGTACACCTTGGCTTATTTCCCCATTCTCGTTTTGATAATCTAACAGTAAAAAATGTATTAATTTATATGTGTAAACAAATGTTATGTACCTGTATGGACATACAAATGATTTTAGAGAATCACTAATAATTATCTAAGTTCCTTTGTATAAGTAAGATAGTAGATTTTTGAAAGTAAAACAGTGTCGTTATTGTCATTAGCTACTTTTTATTAATTTGATATGAAATTCATTTACTGTTTCACCTATTATGTAGATGCTTATAAATGAAGTAATCTGGAATTAATTGTACTTACCTTCAACTGCAAAAGGCCGAAGACATACAGATGGCTCATTCACCTCCAAACTTTGGTTTTTACTAAGCGTGTTGTTCACAGTGGTTGATGAGGACAGAGATGATAGTGCCAATTGTGTTATAAAACGCCCTCTTGTAATCATTTTATTTGTTCCAAGACCTATATCATGTCAAGTGCCTACATTAGTTTTCAATATTTGAAATAAGTTTTTGCAAAGGGTTAAAAGGGTACCAGGTTCATCTAATTTTTAGGTTTAACAGGGATTATAAAATATATTCTAACTCAAGAGTTACTGCACTATGACCAACTCCATAAACTATGAATATTAATTATGATATAATTGAAAATAAATTCATGGAGATGTGGTTTATAATAAGTATAATAAAATACACAAATATTAAGCAAACTTACCCTTAAAATTTGTATTTGTATTTGTAATTCCAATCCAACATTCACTCACAAGGCCATAAATGAAATGAAAATGAAACCGGATGCAATACAGAAAACGTACACGCTGCATTATCACGGTATAATTTACACAGACGCATTTCGTGTTACTGACAATTCACATATTGCGAGCATTCAAGGTTTCTGATAACACATACCTATTAGATTTAACAAAAAAGAAACTTGCAACTCTACATAAATATAATTTGAAAATATGTTTTGACTTTTATTTATAATTGTGCAAGCTTTTACCATTATCATTAATGCAATAATTAAATCTTAAAATTTAATCGATATCTACAAATAATACTATTTTATTTAGTAAGGTAGTGGTGAACTATTGATAGCACTATCAATAATTGATAGTTTTAAACATCGTCAACAACCTATAATTTTTCATAAATATCAAATCACTTAAAATGGGGAAAAACTCAAACATTAATTTTTATCTTTTGGGTTATTTATTTCTGTTTGAGTAGAATGTTGTAGTTCGTGTAATTCGTAGTGTGTCGTTAATCGTTCGTTAGCTTCAGACCACTGTCGATGAAAAATCCGGTCCCGTTTTGTTTTATTTACTTTATTTTACGCACCTATTTTTATGATCAATTGTTTGCTAATTATTTTATATATGTGTGAAAACTGAAACATGAAATTGTTATTTTCACTATCAATAACTTTTCCTCATTGCAGTAAAGTATTATTAGATTGTTTATTAACTTCGGTTGATTATCATACAGAATGCTTCAAAATTCCAAACAAAAAATAGAAAAAAATTTAAAAAGCAAAAATACTCTACATTTAATTATTAATAATGCTACATATTCAGAAAAACACATTACATAAAATCATTTGTCCATCGCATTGTTTTTAAATGGAACGGGCACTTTTTTATTAATATTCCGAAAGAGCTTTAAGTTCTCTTTACAATGGTACCGAATAAGTTATTATTATTTTGGCAATTATATGTGGTTTCAGCAAGATGGGGCACCTCCACATAATTCAAGAGTTGTTAAAGGCGTTTTACGTCAAATGTTTAGAAATAATTGGATAGCGAATGGTGATCCAGTACCTTGGCCGGCCAGGTCGCCCGATCTTTCGATTTTGGATTTTTTAGTTTGGAGATACCTGAAACAAATAGTTTATGTCACAGCTTCCGAAAACCTTGAGAATCTCAGAAATCGAATTACTGAAGTCTGCCGTCAAATAACAACTCTTGAATTATGTGGACGTGCTCCATATTGCTGAAACCACACACATAATTGCCAAAATAATAACTTATTTGGTAGCATTATAAAGAGAATTTAAAGCTATTTCAGAATAATAAGAATATAGTGCCCGTTCCATTTTAAAAAAATCATTTGTCTTTGTCTTGTCTTTTCTGAATATGTAGCATTATTAATAATTGAATGTAGAGTATTTTTGCTATTACTGTCAAAGTGACAGAAAGTTTGAATATTTTCTGTTAACATTTATCATAATCTCTTACCAAATATAACACGTGTCATGATTCATAATCGGTGATACCACTCGTTAAAACCAATAGAACCTGTGGTATAGAATGTTACCAGGGATACTGACATGTTTACTATTTTATTTAATTCGTGGTATAATCGGGGATAATATAACGGCCGCCTTCCAAGTTGGAATTTTGAATTTCATAGTTTTGCCTTAGTTATGCATGCCCAGTTGTGCCCAATGAGTCAATTGTCGAATTTATATGGTGTGGCACTCCCATGAGCGACTTCGAAGAAATAACATATGCCACAATTTTGCCCAAGTTATGCCTAGTTTTGCCCAAGCGAAGAAAAGTTTTACCCACGAATACGAGAGTCACAAAACGGCAATCTTGATTTCAAGCAATAAAAGATGAAAAAATATAAATGCGATAAATTTCAAATAAATTAGCACTTTGGAGTTTTGCCCAGTTTAGTCAAAGCAAAATATATGTGCCACACACAAATTAGAGTGAGTGAGTCAATATTTAAAAACTTATAGGAAAATCAAGACAAACTTCCACTGACGAGTTTACAGAAAGTGCATAATTTTGCCCGTTATGTCCATTTTGCCCATCTCCCTTTAAGCCGAGAGTCAATAGTCCAATTTCTTTGGTGTGGTACTCCCCATTAGCGAATTGGAAGAAAGAACCTTGGCCATAATTTTGCCCAAGTTTCGTCAAACACTTGTTTAATTTTGCCCACCTCTTCTTGACACATGAGTCGGAGTTAAATTTTTCGCGGTGAGACGCCCACGATCGAGTTTGAGAAAATAATCGAATTAAATTATGAAGGGCATTAATGATTTATTAACGGTATGTTAAAAGTATCCGAGATTTGCTCAAGATCAGTTTTCAAATTGAAGCTTAGAAATTGGGTTTGGGAAAAAACTTCAAGTTAAAAATAGATGTTTATGTTCCTAGGGTGGAAAAGTATTGAATACTACTGTGAGTTGACAAAAACCCGCAGAAGGTGATTTTTTGTCAACACTCGAGCTGTCAATACTTTTCGATCCAACGAGCATACATTATTTTCCGCGTAAAGACGTGAAAACGGGTACTTTTTGAGCGTCTGGCGGGGCAATGTTTATTTTTCGCACCGTATGTCGGGAAAAGAAGAATGGGAAACCTTTCTGTGAATTACCGCTAACAAACGAAAAAACAAACAAACATCTTTTACAGCATCAAAATAATGCCGCAAAAGGCTTTACGGTGCGGAGCACGGGAATTCAGCTACTATTCTAATAAAAAAACCATTGTAGGAAAGAGTACTGACCATGATCAGCTCGGAGATACTTGAAATGATGACTAAAAGGGTTCACCATGTTCTGTCAGGGGTTTACAGTTTTGCCCGAGACCACAGTTTTTTTCTATGATACGCTTAATAAATTGTAAATGTAGAACATTAATGTTAAATTTTGAGAACTCAAATTGAAACCTAATATTGGGCAAAACTCTGGGTACCCTTAGAACGGTCACTCGAAGGCTTGTAAATACTCTGTCAGGGGTTGAAAGTTTTGCGCGCGCTCACAATTTGTTCTGCGTTACCCTTAAACACAGAAAATACCACCAAAGTCAAGTTCGAAGCCCCCAATTGAAGACTGATTTTGGGCAAAACTCGGATACTTTTAACATGGTCACTAGAAGAGTTGACGATGTTCTTTCACGGGTCTACAGTTTTGTCCAAAACCACAATTTGCTCTACAATACCCCTAATAAATCGTTAATACCGTTCATATAATGGCGCATGTTCTCGAACTTGCTCGTGGGCACGTCCACCATAAAAGAATCAACTCCTGACTCATGTGTCAAGAAGAGGTGGGTAAAATAAAAGTGCTGGTCAAAACTTAGGAAAAATTATAGCCTGGGTTCTTTCGAATTCGCTAATGCGGGTGCCACACTAATGATTCCCGGGTTAAAGGAAGATACAAAATAAAACGAATACTGAGCAAGACTGGCATAACCTGGGCAAAATTGTTTAATATTTATTTTCTGTAAACTCGTCAGTGGAAGTTTGTCTGAATTTCCCCATAAGTTTTTAAATTTTGACTCACTCATTTTAACTTGTGTGTGGCACATACATTTTTCTTGGGCAAAACTCGGAGTTTTATCGAATTTATATTTTTTATTGCATTTTATTCCATTTTGACTCTCGTATTCGTGGGAAAAACTTTTCTTTGGTTGGGAAAAACTGTGCATAACTTGGGAATAATTATGACATGTTATTTCTTCGAGGTCGCACATGTGGGTGCCACACTATATAGATTCGACTATGGACTCATAGTTTAGCGGTTTCGGGCAAAACAAAGCGACTATTGGGCAAAACTGCATAACTGCATGACTTGGGCAAAATTATGCAATATTTTTCAAAATTCCAACCTGAGGGTGCCCACTTCAGGCACGTTAATATAACTAGTGTTATTATTATTATCGGTGCATAAATGCTTTGTTGGCAGGAATTATAGTCTTTAAATTGAATGATTTTCAGTTTCACCTTAAATCTCAATTTACATTGTACCACAGAGTATGTTTTTAGTCTTTGTAGTCCTATAACACATGGCGTTTAAGCATTTTTGAAACATTAAATATTAAATTTTATTCTTTTAATACAAAATCATTAAAAATCCATTTTATTTCCAAAATTCGTCAATACTGAGATCACGCAGAGGTTATTCATATTCACCTTTTCGAATCGAGCCATAATTCTTTGTTTAAAATAGCGAAAAAATGTGATGGGCGATTGGAATTCTACCAACGCGAAGGTCACGATCAGCTTATCGCGCACAAAATGCGTGTTGTACATACATAATGTTCTAAATTTGTTGAAGGTATATTCACTGGCGTAAATTTAGGTCACCATGTTTTTATAAATAAAACTTAATGCGTTAAGGAGCATTTTAAAACTTGGACATTTTAAAAATTCAAGCCTTTTTTATGAAAAATATACACGCAAAATCAAACGCAATTTGCAAAGGTAAAAAATAATTTTGATCTTATATATAAAAATAACATTACGCACGCTTATAACAAGCGTTTGCCGAGTTTTTATGTGGAATTTTCTCCCTCTGTCCCTTCAGACGTCGTAGCTCTAGAACCATGCAACGGACTGTATAGGCACATGTAGCATAATGAAAATGATTCCTCTTAAAATGATTGACACTCAAACCGAACTGGTTATCGATTCGTGTTTAATTTAACTTCCGTTGTTTTCTTCTCTATTTTTATAATTTATTGTTAATCCAGTATACAATATTACATGCCTAACCAAAGTGCTAACAAAAAGTATACTTAGGTTAATAGATACTCTATTGCAATTTTATACCAAAGGTAATAATATTAAGTTGTTTTACAATTTCACAATAAGTACCTACCTTTACAGAAATGGAATTAAATAGACCAAATTAAAGATTGGAATTATTGCAATTATTGTGATCAAATAAGTAATATTGCGGTTATTACATAACAATGATGAAAATAAGAAAAAATCTAGCATACAGGAGGTTAAATTTAAACATAATTAACGTTTTGTAGTAAGAACAGGTATCCAAAGTTCAACTACTAAAAAGCTAACAAACACATTTTGAAGTCAAATGTTAAACGTTTTGAATCTTATTTCAATGCTATGGCATATTTCGAGAGGACTAGAAGGAAACTAGAACTGAATACCAACATTAACAACATGATTAAAGCATAATAGCCAATGTGTGAAGTAAATGCAATCACTACAAGCAAGATGAGGCCTAGAATTAGCCCGAATCAGTTCAGATTACCCCTGACATTTGTTGTGTAAGGGGCCATATTTATACAAATATTTATCTAATAGAAAGAGTATGCTCTATCTCATGCAGAAACAAGTTTATAAAGAGGTGTTGCACATGATTGTATAAAAAATAGCTAATTTATTCTTCTGTGAAATGCAGTTTGGAATGTTTTGTGTATAGATACACATTTATATCAATGTACCTATGTGCCTTTTTTGTATCTTATTTTCATGTAGCATATAATGTAGGCATCCAAGTGTTGGATTGATATGAATTTTTATGAACAAATTTCAAACTGCGTACTTAACACTAGGTTTTACAAGTGTGATTTGCATATTACCCTGAAAAAATTAACTTGTAATAATTGATAGTATAAGAATGACTAAGTTCTTTAAATTCGGTACCTATAGAAAAAAAAGTTGTTTTGATTTAAATTATAGTCAGTAAAATTTGATGTGTACAAAATAATTTAGAAAAAAAAATGTTTTTTGTCTAAGACTAAGTGAAATTATGTATAATCGGATGCTTGTATGAATTTGTTTAGTATACATGTTTTTATTTTATTTTTTGGGTTAAATATGTTCAGTTATTCATATCCTTTTTTAGAACCTATTTGTTTTTAAGAAATCAGATTTTAATGAGTAACATTTAAATAAAATGTTAAAAAAAAAATTTTAATTCTAATTTGCATTAAATGTGATGTTCAGAAATTGCACAATGGCACTTTGAATATCTTCGTCAGAAACATCAAAAAAGTTTTATAAAGGTACCAAAACTGTTCTGTATTAAAGTAACCCGCCGCCACTGAGCAGTAAAACGCCACGCCAATGTGTACTGTTCTCGGATTGGCTAGGGGCCAAGATAAAAAGGAAAGATGCTAAAATGAAATTTTTTTCTTTATTATTATTATTGTCGGTCAGCAGTTACGATAATTACCGCTGCATTTTATTGTACAATAATACAATGTAATTAATCTGATTGAGTTTATTTGTTTACGCTCTTTCTTTATCCTACAAAAAAAATGACTTGAACCTCTGTGATCTATACGGAAAAGCAAAATTAATGAACACAGCCTTGAAATAATTTTAAAAGTAATTCTCTGCATCACATGATCTTTATTTATTTACCCCTTTTTTGATAATATTGGCTTACGTGATGATTAGTTTTGGTGATCAAACATTAAGTTTATTGATTTTATAAAATTACCTACACAATCTGTATGAATAGATAAATTACTATAAGAAATAAAGTTACCCATGCAAATAAAAGAATTGGCATAATTGAATAATAACTTTTAATTCATAATGTTAACATAAAAAATGTATAACTGCTTATATAAATTGATTGAAAAAAGAATGAACTGAAATGTGGTATTTGTATCAAATGTTCAATGTGATGCAGTAAAACAAAAATAATACTGCCTGGATTAAATACAATGTAAAACTGGCAACAGCGCACTGGTTCATGTGGTGATTCTAGGGGGCATCACTTTACAACGGAAATAAAGATGCTACAGTAGGGAGTGTAAAGACTCGGTTAACATACAAGAATTATGGCATTATACACACAATACACCCTATCCTTTTTAATTCTGAACTTACGTCAATAAGAACAATGCTAGAACGTACATAAAGAAAAATTAAAATGAGAACGACAACAACTAGCTCAATCTGTTGGAAAAAACGGACAGAAATTGAGCTCAAACTAGTGGCATCGAGTGTAAGGTGCCACAAAAAAAAAAGATGCCAGAGTACAGCTTTATGCACACACAAGGTGCCAAGTGTATAGTGCAACCTACACACACAACCACACACCCACACACACACCCACCCACCCGCATACCCACACACCCACACACCCACACACCCACACACCGACACTCATACACACACACCCACACACCAACACACCCACACAACCACCCACACACCCACCCACCCACACACGCACATACACACACAAACGCACACACACACACGCACACACGCACACACGCACACACGCACACAGGCACACGCACACACGCACACACACGCACACGCACACACACGCACACACGCGCACACACGCACACACACGCAGACACAGGCACAGACACATACACAGAAACGGCCACAGACACCGGCACAGACACTGACACAGACATAGACACAGAAACAGACACCGACACGGACACAGACAAAGACTCAGACACGGATACAAACACAGACACAAACACGCATACAGATACAGAGACAGACACGGACACGGACACAGGCATAGGCACAGACACAGACACAGACACAGACACAGACACAGACACAGATACAGACACAGACACAGACACCGACAGACACAGACACAGACACAGACACAGACACAGACACAGACACAGACACAGACACAGACACAGACACAGACACAGACACGTACAAGGATATGGACACGACACGGACACGGACACAGACAGGTCCGGACACGAGAACGGACATGGACACGGATACGAACACGGACACGGAAACCGACAAGGCACGGACATCGACACCGGCACCGACACCGACACCAACACCGACACGAACACAAACATAGACTCAGACACAGACATAGACATAGACACAGACACGGACACGGACACGGACACGGACACGGACACGGACACGAACACGGACACGGACACGACACGGACAGACACAGACACAGACACAGACACAGACACAGACACAGACAGACACAGACACAGACACAGACACAGACACAGACAGACACAGACACAGACACAGACACAGACACAGACACAGACACAGACACAGACACAGACACAGACACAGATACAGACAGCCAAAGACTCAGACACAGACACAGACTGAGACACAGACACTGAGACTGAGACAGGAACAGGCACATAGACGGAGACGAGGCAGAGACAGACAGGACAGAGACGAGACGAGACGGAGACGGAGACAGACGGAGACAGAGACAGACGAGACGGAGACGAGACGGAGACGAGACGGAGACGAGACAGAGACGGAGACGGAGACGGAGACGGAGACGGAGACAGAGACGGAGACGGAGACAGAGACAGAGACGAGACGGAGACAGAGAGACAGAGACAGAGACAGAGAGAACAGAGACAGAGAAGAACAGAGAGGAGACAGGAGACGGAGACGAGACGAGACGAGACAGAGACAGAGACAGAGACGAGACGAGACGGAGACAGAGACGAGACGAGACAGAGACAGAGACAGAGACAGAGACAGAGACAGAGACAGAGACAGAGGCAGAGAGACAGAGACAGACAGAACAGAGACAGAGACAGAGACAGAGAAGAGACGAGACAGAACAGAGACGAGACAGAGATAGAGACAGAGACAGAACAGAGACAGAGACAGAGACAGAGGCAGAGACAGAGACAGAGACAGAGACAGAGACAGAGACAGAGACAGAGACAGAGACAGAGACAGAGACAGAGACAGAGACAGAGACAGAGACAGAGAAGAGACAGACAGAGACGAGACAAGAGACAGAGACGAGACAGAGACAGACAGAGACAGAGACAGAGAGACAAGACAGAGACAGAGACAAGACAGAAGACAGAGAAGAGACGAGACAGAGACAGAGAACAGAACAGAGACAGAGACAGAACAGAACAGAACAGGAACAACAGAACAGAACGAACAGACAGAGACAACAGAACAGACAGACAGACCAGACACAGACAACAGACGGAGACAAGACAACGAGACGAGACGGAACAGGAGACGAGACAGACGGAGGCAGAGACAGAGAAGGGACGGAGACGAGACGGAGACGGAGACGGAGACGGAGACGAGAAGACAGGAGAACGGAGACGGAGACAGAGACGGAGACAGAGACGGAGACAGAGACAGAGACAGAGGAGACGAAGACAGAGACAGAGACGAACGAGACAGAGACAGAGACAGAGACAAGACAGAGACAGAGAAGACGGAGACAGAACAGAGACAGAGACAGAACAGAGAGAGACAGAGAGAGGAGATAGAACGGAGACGAGACAGGAGACAGAACAGGAGACAGAGACAGAGAAAGACAGAGACAGAGACAGACAGACAAACAGAGACAGAACAGAGACAGAGACAGAGACAGAGACAGAGACAGAGACAGAGACAAGAGACGAGGAGACAGAACAGAGACAGGACAGAAACAGAGACAGACAGAGACAAAGACCGAGACAGAGACAGAGACGAGACAGAGACGAACAGAGACAGAGACAGAGACAGAGACAGAGACAGATACAGAGACAGAGACAGAGACAACAGAGACAGAGACAGAGACAGAGACAGAGACAGAGACAGAGACAGAGACAAGACAGAGACAGAACAGAGACAGAGACAGAGACAGACAGAGGCAGAAGAGACAGAGACAGAGACAGAGACAGAGACAGAGACAGAGACGAGACAGAAAAGCGGGAAAAGGCGAACAGGAACAAAAGAGAAAAGGGAGACGAGACAGAGACGAGACAGAGACAGAGACAGAAAGAACCGAGACAGAAGAACGGAAGGGAACAGAAAGAACAGAGAAGACGGAGACGGGGGAGACAAAGACAGAAGGAGACGAGACAGAGAAGAAGACAGAGACGGAGACAGAGACAGAAAGACAGAGACGAGACAGAACAGACGAGACAGACAGAACAGAACGAGACAAGACAGACAGACGAGACAGAACGAGACAGAGAAGAAGAGACAGAGGCAGATAGGTAGCTGTGGTAATGGCTGAACCTTTTAATAACCTTTCGTACCCACAAAATGCGTAGAAATAAATAATGCTAATTAATTATTTCAACTGAAGAACAATATAAATCCGACTTTCGTCGATGGATGAAATAAATCCAGGAGTTGTTTTATTCTTCAGGTATTAAAGCATAGGACCAATTTGAACAGGAAGAAACGTTCAAGAATTCAGAATAACATTCAATGTTGCCCAACAGTGGTTCCAAATTCTGAAAATGTGTGTTAAGAAAGTGACCATCAACAATTTTGAATATTAAATGATTTTTTAGGAAAATAACAATGAGAACAACGTTAAATAAGAAGATAATAGGAACAAAGTGAGCAAACCTTAAATAATGTAACATCCGAAATAATGGATGACAAATTTATACCCCGACGGTATTTTCAAAAGTTGAGTTTTCTAAAGTCCCCTCAGTCTATCCAAATCCCGGCATTAGAAAACTATCAGAAGCAGTTCTCGCTTTCCAACAACCTCAATAAACCGCCTGACCGCTACAGATACTCTCATTCCGTCCGCATTCTCAGCACGATCGCAGCTAATCACCATGGGTCTCCTTGAGGATTGCCTGTTCCTGTTCATCCGTTCATTCTCATTACGAGTAAACGACGCGACGTCGGGAATACTTACGTAATATTTTACCGAATTGGATGAAAAGTATTCCTTAAATTTCAATCCCGTGATATCGATTAAACAATGCAACGGGTATAACCCAAAATATTTTAAATGATACTCTATAACACCACTTATACAATCTTAAACAAACACGCCTTCACCAGGCACTAAAATTAAAACCGACGTGCAGGAGGCCGAGAGATCACAGGTCACCAGATAAATTACGAAGACACGTAAAACAGTAGAACAGACAACGTAATTAACCAACACACGAGATATCAGAAGATAGCACAAATACGATTTAACACGAAACAGCAGAAACAGACGTCAGCTTGAACAGCGAATACCGAAAGTATCGACCAGAAGATTCTGACGCAAACGCGAACACGAGCGGAGAAACTAAACGTTCTTGAAGAGATACCTAAATAGGACGAGAGGCACACAGACAGACAAACCAAAACGTGAAATCACAGCGGATAACGCACGAGACAAGAATACACAATACGAACAGACAACGAAGAGCACGAAACACCACAAGACGGAAAGACGCAAAACAGAGAAAGAGATATTAACAGATTAAATACGAAATACAAGAGCAAGAAAAAAGAGAACACAGAGCAGGAAATAAGACACAGCAATATAAACAGACAATAGAAAGAGACGGAAAGACAGCACAGACAAGACATTATAAACACAGATGAAATAGGACACAGAAACAGGACGGAGAAAATGAAATAAAAAGACGAAAAGACGCAAAGATAAACACGAGACAGACACAGACAGAGACAGAAGGAGAGAGAGAGAGAGAGAGAGAGAGAGAGGAGAGAGAGAGAGAGAGAGAGAGAGAGACGGAGACGAGAGAGAGAGAGAGAGAGACGGAAGAGGAGAGACAGAGACGGAGAGAGACGAGAGACGGAGAGAGACGAGAGAGAGACGGAGAGACGGAGAGGACGGAGAGGACGGAGAGGACGGAGAGGACGGAGACGGAGACGGAGAGGACAGAGGACGGAGAGAGGGAGAGGACGAGACGGAGAGGACGGAGAGACGGAGAGGACGAGAGAGACGGAGAGGACGAGAGACGAGGACGGAGGACGGAGAGGAGAGAGGACAGAGAGACGGAGAGACGAGAGACGAGAGACGGAGAGAGACGGGAGACGAGACGGAAGACGAGAGACGAGAGGAGAGAACGAGAGACGGAGAGAGAGACGAGAGAGACAGAGACAGAGACGGAGAGAGAGAACGGAGAGAGAGGAGAGAGACGAGAACGGAGAGACAGAGACGGAGAGAGACGGAGAGAACGGAGAGAACGGAGAGACGGAGAGACGGAGAACGGAGAGGAGAGACGGAGAGAGAGAGACGGAGAGACGGAGAGACGAGAGAGACGAGAGGAGGAGAGGACGAGAGACGAGAGGAGAGAGAGGAGAGACGAGAGAAGAGGAAGGAGAGGAGAGAGAGACGAGGAGACGAGAGACAGAGAGACGGAGAGGACGAGAGAGACGGAGAGAGGAGGAGGACAGAGAGGAAGAGAGAGGACGAGAGGGGAGAGGAGGAGACAGAGGACGAGAGAGGAGACGGAGGAGGAGAGGACGAGAGACAGGAAGAGGACGAGGAGGAGGAGAGGACGAGGACGGAGGACGGAGAGGAGGAGAGGACGGAGAGGACGGAGACGGAGCAGGACGGAGAGGACGGAGAGACGGAGAGGACGGAGAGGACGGAGAGAGACGGAGAGGACGGAGAGGAGGAGAGGACGAGAGAGAGGACGGAGAGGACGAGGACGGAGAGGACGGGAGAGGACGGAGAGGACGAGGACGGAGAGGACGGAGAGGAGAGAAGAGGACGAGAGGAGAGGACGAGAGGAAACGGAGAACAGGAGAGAGACGGAGAGAACGAGAGAGGAGAGAAGAGAGAACGGAGAGAACGGAGAGAGACGGAGAACGGAGAGAGACGGAGAGAACGGAGAGAACGGAGAGAACGGAGAGAACGTAGAGAACGGAGAGAACGGAGAGAACGAGAAGAGAACGGAGAGAACGGAGAAACGGAGAGGACGGAGAGAGACGGAGAGGACGGAGAGACGGAGAGAGGAGAGAGAGGAGACGGAGAGACGGAGAGGACGGAGAGAGGAGAACGGAGAGACGGAGAGACGGAGAGGACGGAGAGAGAGGACGGAGAACGAGAGAGGATGAGAGACGGAGAGGACGGAAGGAGGAGAGAGGAGAGGAGAGAGAGAGGACGGAGAGGAGAGAGAGGAGAGAGGACGGAGAGGACGAGAGGACGAGACGGAGAGGACGAGAGAGGACGGGAGAGGACGGAGAGGAGCGAGAGGACGAGAGGACGGAGAGGAGGAGAGAGGACGGAGAGGACGGGAGGAGAGAGGACGGAGAGAGACGGAGAGGACGGAGAGGACGAGAGACGGAGAGGAGAGAGAGGACGGAGAGGACGGAGAAAGGAGAGACGGAGAGACGGAGAGATCGGAGAGAGAGGAGAGAGCACGGTGAGGACGAAGAGAACGGAGAACGGAGAGAACGGAGAGAACGGAGAGAACGGAGAGAACGGAGAGAACGGAGAACGGAGAGAACGGAGAGAACGGAGAGAACGGAGAACGGAGAGAACGGAGAGAACGGAGAGAAAGGGGAGAACGGAGAGAACAGAGAGAACGGAGAACGAGAGAAGAGAGAGAGGGAGAGGGGATAGGGGAGACAGAGGGAGAGAGGGAGAGAGAGGGGAGACAGGGGGGAGAGAGAGGGGAGAGAGGAGAGAGGAGAGAGGAGAGAGGGAGAGAGGGAGAGGAGAGGGAGAGGGAGAGAGGAAGGAGAGGGGGAGAGGGAGAGGGGAGAGGGCGAGAGGGCGAGAGGCGGAGCAGAGGGCGAGAGGGCAGAGGAGGGAGAGGGGAGAGGGAGAGGGGAGAGGAGAGGGGAGGAGGGAGAGGAAGGAGGGAGGGAGAGGGGGAGGGAGGAGAGGAGGAGAGGGGAGAGGAGGAGAGGATGGAGAGGAGAGGAGAGGGAGAGGAGGAGAGGAGGGAGAGGAGGAGAGGAGGGAGAGGAGGGAGAGAGAGGAGAGGAGGAGAGAGGAGGAGAGGAGAGTAGGAGGGAGGAGAGAGGAGGAGCAGGAGGAAGAGAAGAGAGGAGGGAGAGGAGGGAGAGGATGGAGGTGGCAAGAGAGGATTGTGAGGAGAGGAGGAGAGAGGAAGGAAGAGAGAGAGAGAGAGAGAGAGAGCTGTCTAACGATCCCCGCTCCAATCAATAGACAATGGCGCCCACCCAGAAAATCTTTGACCAACTCCCAACGGCCTGAGGGAGGCTAGAGGTTCCCGATCATTTATACTTTCCGTTATCTGTGTTTATTTTATTTGATCAACCCCAATAAAACGCCCCTTTTTATAGTATTAAACTACGATTGAGCAAGATCGAGGCAAATTAAAGTAAAACTTAAATTAAAGTAAGCAATGGCAGCCTACAGCCCCCTATACAAATTTTCGTAATTTAAGTAATAGACGTGCCATCTGCATATACGGTATTCGCCAAAATAAACAGTACCGAAATATGAAGAGTCATGGAAGGGCTTGGGCGATGTCTGTTATATTTGGCTTGTTTGTCATTAACTGTCATAATAATATTACGCTCGTGTTAAAATCATTCTGAAAATGGTTCTGACAACTGAGGGAAATATATTTACAGTAGAACATTATTTCCGTTCATACGAAAGTGGTCAGGGCAATGCCCAAGTTTGAAACAAATTTTGCCGCACTGGTAGTGCGTTATGTCAGCACAAGGGTGCTTCAGGGCGACGAAGAACAGTTTGTACCAACGATAATGAAGAACGGGCTCTTGACCAGGTTTTGCAGTCTCCACAAAGAAATCTTCGACGAACTGCGTATAAACAGTGAAACATCCACACGTATAATGTTCAAAAACATTGTTGGTTATCCATATTGTATTCAAATTGGACAACGACTAAACGCTGCGGACAAAGGTTCAAGAAAAGTTTATTGTGGACGCGTCATGAACCTAATATACGAAGTTACCGACTTCTTGAAAAATGTATGATATTTGGACGAATGTCATGTTCACCTAAATGGCTATATCAATAGATAACCAACTCTATTTCTTTGATTACGCCCTGATTGTATTGTAGAAAAACCACTTCACAGTGGTGGGTCCTTATTTTGTTGAGGAAGGGAATCAACATAGAGTTACAGTGTATCAAGAACGTTACATGCAGAACATCATCATACCTTTGTGAGAGGTTAAGAAACTTTTGCAGTGCACAAAATTTACAGTTGATCAAGCAATGGTTTAAACAATATTGCGCCACAAGCCATACAGTCAGACGCTCATTAGAACTTCTCCGCGAGTATTTTGGAAACAGAATAATTTCTCATGGAACGGACTGATTACCCTTCACATTCAATTCAATTCAATTCAATTCAATATATATTTATTGTCCCATAATCGATATTTTACACATTGTATTTTATCGACATTCCTCCAGGTGTCCAATCAACGCCCTGTAGAAATGCTTACATTCCTGATTCAATAATAATGCTCCTTAACTAGGGTAGGGAAGGGGCTCGCCGAGCTCCGGGGTAGTGTGAAAGAAACCCTGTGCAAAAAATCCTGAGTCAAATAAAGAATACGCTGCTCCGCTTGCCTCCTCCTTCGTGTTACCTATATTAAGATGTTGGAGTCGTCGCCGAGGCGGCGGCTCCCTCATCTGTACTCGGGCTATTCCCTCGTCCTTTAATTAAGGACACCGCAGGTGCCTGTGTACGGGCTATTCCCGTACCCGCCCTATGTTGCATTATCTAAGATGCGGCCATCGCATCTGTACGTAAGCTAATCCTACGTCCGTTCCTACACTCTTATTTTAACTAAGCCACCCACCGGTAGCTGTCCACCGGTTATTCCCGCGGCCGCCTATTCCTAATTTAAATTTATTTTAAACCTGCTCAGATGTAGGTCGTGACGCGGGCTGCCCCCGTGCCGCCCTATTTGTTGGGTTCCTTACCTAGAGGTGTCACATGACACCTGTACGCGGTCTAACACCGCGCCCTTTTCCTAATTTCTTAATTGGGACGCATTTGACGTCCAAGCGGCGGCTATTCCGACGCCCCGTGCCAACTTCTTAAAAGCTATCTTATGGTCTATCTAAGAATCTTGGGTTTCCGGACGCAGCCGTCAACCCAATCATCTGTGCAGGAGTGATGCCCGTGCCCCCTTATTAAATGAATGTTAGTTTCTAATTCTAAGTAAGCCGCCCTTGTTCCACGTAGTGGTTAGGGGCGGCTGTACGCGAGCGCAGCTCGCGTCCGTTTCCATATACTTATTCTGCTTAAGACTTCCTTCTCCCTAGAAGTTGGAGCGGGTGAAAAGGAGAATCTATGCGAAGGTGAAGCCCTCGCCCTTTTTACCTATTTAATCTATTTACTTAAATATACATTCTTAACTAGGATACCCCCGATTTCCGCCGTAACTAGAAAATCGAAGGCATCATACACGAGCCACGCCCTTATTCGTTTACACTAAGTACACCGTCCATTCGGTGGCAGGCGTCGAAAGGAAGGTGCCTGTGCACAACTGGTGTCGTACCCGTTCCGTACTCCCTAAGATTCCGCCGCTCTCGGTGAACCGAGAACGGCGGCATCTGTGCACGAGTAAAGCCCGTGCCCGGAAGGCTACCGCTAAGGATTTGCATACGCCGGCTACAGTCGGCGGCCGCAACTCCTGTGCGCGAGTAAGGCCCGCGCTCTTGAGATATACCTCTAAGGGTGCGCGTTCGCCGGATACAGTCGGCGACCGCGGTCCCTGTGTGCGAGTGATTCCCGCACCCATACATGCATAAGGTACGCGCCCTTTCCGGCGACGGAGCTTATCGTCTCCGTCGCCGAAAAGGGCGCCGCCTGTACGCGAGTGAATCTCGCGCCCTCGACGCTACTTATCTAAGTCGACGCTTTTCCCTTGAAGGAAATGCGTCGACTGTACGAAAGTGAAGCTTGCGTCCGGTCGAACCTACTCAAGCACTAGCACTTATCCGTCTTTCGCAGGATAGACACTGTCACTCGCGGTCACTAGCACTAGCACTTTCACTAACACCGTCGCCCCCACGTCGCTCCGACTCCTTGGCTGCTCCGGTGGTCCTTATCCGCTATTCCTTCCCGTCGATTCGCTGCCCTAGGAAGATCGGCGACGTCCAATAAAAAACTTGGCAACTTCCGCTTGACCCGAAACGATGCCGTGGATAGACCTTCGTTCGCCCGTCGTTTCCTTACGGGCGACATCCGGTAGACGCAAGGATCGCACCAACCTGCGACTTCCGCCCCGCATTCCACCCACGGCAACCATTCGCAAGACCTTTGTGGTTATCAGGGATCCGTTTCTTCCGCCTCTCTTCCGAGGGGGCCTACTCTAACACCGGAACGTAATTTAGATCCGGTGGTCCTTAACCTAGTTTGCGTACGACACTAGGAAACTTGATGCCGCACGCGCGCCTGTCACTGTCAAATTCGGTTCTAATGTCACAATCGATAGTAATGTCATAATCGGTAAAAGACGCGATTATTAATCGTAACGGCCCAGTTTACACTGCTTGCGCTACGCTCGGTTTTAGTCTCTGCACTTGCTTTGCGAATTTCGAAAGTTCCGCCCACCATTCCCGTTCCAACTCGGGTGCAGTAAATATCCTCTGTGCGACGTCCGGTAGAAACCTGAAGGTTAAGCGGCCGGTCGCCGCGCCGGTCCATCTTCCCTGCCATCTCTCCATTGTCCTGTTTGACAGTAACCTCTTCACCGTGGTCATCGCAATCTTAGCGTAGGCGATCCGCGCGTTGTCGTCCCTCGCAGCTTTGCGAGCCGGTCTGCCCTCTCGTTACCGGGGTTTCCGGCGTGTGTCTTCACCCAATGCAGCTTGACGGCCGACACCGCCGCTACCGGACGTAACAGTCGCCAGGGCTCCACCACGAGTTCGGTAGGCCTAGCGACGTTTGTCAGAGCGAGCAGTGCGGCTTTGCTGTCCGACAGGATGGATATTCCGGCACGTCTCGCAAATGTCCTAGCGCGTACCCTAGGGCTTCAACGATCGCGACCAGCTCGCCCTGGAAGTTGCTGCAACCCTCGCCAGCCTTACTCCGCCGCTAGTTATTTCCCTCCCACCTCGGTATATTACGTACGCCGCTCCCGTTCCCCCTTCCGATGCCTAGCCGCCCGTGTAGCACCTGACGTCGGCCGCTCCCTCCTCTCCGATGTAGAAGTCGGAGGATGAAGCCACGTCGGCCGGATGCCCCAGTTCGCCGGCGTCGACCCTCATTTCGGCCGTTCTGTTCGCGTATCCTAGTCCGCCGAGTACTCTCCCGCTTGTCCTTCCGCCTCTTCGGGACGCAGCACGGTCTCGTTCGTCCTGTAACAAAAAATCTAGCGGCAATAACGTGCTTAAGACTAGTACTGCACTATCAGGACGCCTAAATATTTAATAAACTTCTTGCAGCGAATTCTTTCGTTACAGAACCTAAACGATGGTTTCTGCTGGTTTATGTGTTACCCGTAAAATACCCCTTCCGACTTACTCGCGTTAAATTCGAGTTTAAACTCGCGTCCCCACGCGACTAACGTTTCAAGTGGTGTTCGTTACGCTTTTTAACCGTTTATATTGGGCGGCCGTTGAGATTAATAACGCGTCGTCGGCGTATCCTATTAGGCTACATCCCGGAGGCAGCCTGGCTCTGAATATAGTGTCATATACTATCTTCCAATATACCGGCCCGGTACAGCTTTCCTGTTGACATCCGCGTTCTACCCGCCTCCTCGCAACCTCGTTGGTCAGTTGCACCTGCGCCGTCCTGTTCTTGATGTAGCTTCCGGCGATCTTGATTAAATTCCGGGGTAGTAGGAGTCTCTGCATCTCCCATCCTATCGCCGGCACCCAGGCCCTATCGATAGCGCCTCGGATGCCGAGCGATATGATATCCCGGGATCGTAGTGTGTCGTCTCGATTTCCGGGCTAGCCGGTTGACTTCCCTTCTCAGGGTTGTCAGTTCCGGCGTCCACCACGCACGCTTTTCCTGTAGCTCTTTTTGCGAGGCATCGAAGCCTCGCACGCTACCCTTACGGCTTCGTTTGATATAGCTGCGCACTCCTCCATGGCATCGTCACTGTCGATTTGAGTTGCCGTTTCCGCTATGTCGCCTATTTCAGCTCGATATACGCGGTCGAACTCTTCCCACTTCGCCTTACCGTTACAGTACCTCACGGTTTGACCTTCGTCGCTCGTTTTCTCGTCAGTTTCCATGATCCACGTGATTCATTTGTGGTCGGACAGCGTTTCTACTTCGGTTACGTTCCATTTGGGCGACGCGTTATACATTTCTGTCGTTCCGAACGTGGCGTCTACGTAACTCGTTCCTCTGGGACCTTCGAACGTCGTTGTCGTTATACGATATTAAATTCCTAGTTTCGATTTTGTCACAAATCGCCTCGCCCCTCGCGTCTTCTTCGTCGGCCCCCCACAGCGGTGATTTCGCGTGAAAGTCGATCGAATTTAGCCACGAGCTCGTCGTCGTCGTATGCGCTTCCCGTAGGCGGTAAGTAAACCGACACGGCGTAAAATGTAAGATTTCCGGCGACGGATTTTATTTCGCACGTGGTGATTAGTTCGTCCGATAGCAGTCCGACTAACGTCGACGATAACCCCTGTCGGTGATGTACGATGCAACTCTTCGCCCCCTCGTTACTTCCGCTGGTTACCTTGTACTCCGTTGGGAATCCTATTATTTGTCCGCGGTACACGTGTGGTTCCTCTACGAAGCAGATGTCGATATCCTCGTTTTTTAGGGTTTTTACTAGGTTACTCGTCGCCCCTTTACCCCTGCCCGCGTTTAATTGCGCTAGTCTCAACGGCCGCCTTACGTGCGTTCCGGTCGTTACTTTATTGTTTTTAGCGTCCATAATCGGTCTTTAGGGTGATACTCCGCTTTAACGCCGCGTGACTTCCGCATTCAAACTCCAGCACCGCGTGGCGTGCGTCAAACCTTTCGCGGCGACCTTCGTTTGCCCGCATACATTGGACGCATCTAGTCCTCTGCGAGCGACATTCCCTAGCCCTGTGCCCTACTTCCGCGCATCTTCCGCAAAATTCCTTATCCCTACAGTTCCTAGCCTGATGCCCTGTTCCCCAGCAATTATAACAGTGCAGGACCGAAAGATGGTACTCCACCGTCACGCTGCTCCATCCCAAACACACCTCTTTCCCTACAATCTCTTTACGGAGCTCAGGGTGAACTTCAAAGATCACGCCTGCGTAGGGGTTGCGCCCTCTACCGCCTAACCTAAACCTTTTCTTAATTTCCTCTTTAAATCTACCTATTCCTCCTCTTTTAGCTACCAGGTCCCCGTTGAATTTTATTATTTTGTCTATTATTTGGTCCGCCGTTATTTTCCTATCTACCTTTCTGAAAAGTACACGAGGGTGTCCTTTCTTTATTTCACGCCCCTGTAAGGATCCGGTCTCTTGGATCGCTCGCGTAAGCTTTTCCGCGTCCCCTTTCACTACGCAATCTACAATTACCCCTTGTCTCGTCTGCCGTACATTTTCACGTACATCACGCTAACGCTAAAAGCGTTCCTGTTAACGGGTGGCGCAATTTCCGTTCTATTCGAAGAGCCCGGGCGAACCAATTCCGCGTAAGTAATGCCCTCCGCTAATCTCGGTGTAGCACGCGACCCATTTCCCTGTCTTGACGCTTGTTGCTTTTCCTCCCTAATAGATTTAATTTCGCGATCCTTTTTGCCTACCGCCGTTCTTAATTCGTCGATAATCCCTAGCAATTTACCCATTTTTACGCCTATCATAGTCAGGTGCGCGCGAACCTGCCGCCTATTGCTCACCGGAAACGACTTTGACCCGTCTTCCGGTATCATGAAGGACGCGTATGAGCAAAGAGTGCTAATTTCGCATTCTAATATCTTTTCCGGTGTTAGTGTCTCAATATTTCCAGTGTCTAATTCCTCGACGATACGACCGTTAATCGTTTCCTGTTCCCGGATGCCGTTCCTCAGGATTCGGATATTGCGATCCGTCGTATCCTCGCCGCTATCGCTTTCTACCTCCGCCTTTGGGCCCTGTTTCGCGCAACTAGCCTGCCTACCCCTAGCTACTAGCATTCCCTCGCATTCCCTAACGTTTTTCGTCGTTTTGCTAATCCTACTTGTTAAACGTGTTTTCCGCTTCCCTGCCCGTTGAATCCCCTCATCACTATTTGCGCCATCCATGATGTTTTATTTTATTTTATGAAAGATTTTATTATAGATTAACTGTCACAAAAATGGCGCGGGCACGTGACCACGTTACCCACGCCTATCCAACTTGCCAATTGCTTTCTCGCTTTTCTTAATTAATTTTGTGTTTCTATCGGAAAATTAAAAATATATTTAGAAGCGACCGGAACAAAAAGGAGAATAACTTTGTATTACTTTAAAGAATCGGATGTAAAGTTCAATTAAAATATAAAGAAAAAAGATGGCGACCGAAGCCGCGTACCCAAGCCGCTGACGTCACCCAACCGTTGCCATGCAGGCTGCAGTTATTTACTTAAATTAAACTATACCCTTCACATTCACCTGGCCTTACGCCACCTAATGCATACATTTGGGGTATGATGAAAGAATCAGTATTCCGCTCTGATGATGAACCAATGGATATTGCAGAACTGCGGCAAACAATAATAACTTATTTCCAACAACTGCGTTAACCACTATTTATCAATATGTTCAATGATCTGAAAATCGCTTTGAAGCTAGTTTACGCCGTAATAGGACTCATTTTGAACATGTAAATTACAAAAGTTAATAGTTGTTTTCGGTACTGTTCATTTTGGCGAATACTGTATTTTTACAATGTTCCTTCCCTACCAAATAAACAATAATTCAAAGTAATCGGTACGAGAAATTTGGGTGCGTCGGTTGGGTGACAAACTTATGATCACCGCCCGTTTAGGCAGCGACTGTTGACCGCGAAACGTTTGTAAACATATTTTATGAAAACTAAATGTTTAGATAGTGTGAAACTTCTAATAATATTTTCTTTTTATTGTAAGCTTTGTTATGAACGAATAAGTTCAAAGGTAAATATGTAATTAAAAATTATTACTAATTTTATTAAATACATGAATAAAAAGTTTACTTCGAGTAGGATATGAACCTACGACCTGTACTTTGCAAGAGTACCGCGCTACCAACTGCGCTATCGAAGCCCAAGCATTTATGTATTTAATAAAATTAATAATAATTTTTAATTCTAATAATGCTGTTTAATTATTTTTAATAATTCCACATAATCTCTTCTTGTAACAGTCATTAGTATAAACCATGTAACCACAGATGAAATTAATATATAGCGATTATTAAAGCATTATACAGTAAATTGGTGTCATTAAGTAAGTAGACTAATTCCGTCTAATTTCCATAATCTTAATTACACTTCCTCATGCACATGAATTAGTACACTGTATTTAACTTTGCAATTAGAGGTGATTAGTCTGGTGTCTCTGAATTTATTTAATCTCACCCTCCAATAATATTTCTTCAGTTATTTCCAGTTGTTATTCGTGAATAGTTAGTTGAGCTGTTCTTTAGTGGTGTCAAAGTTATGCAAATTACAAACACCAACCCTAATCAAAAGAAGCTCTGCTCTAACGGTCTCTTGTACGCTTAAGATAAAACTAGCAAAGATGGGGCGAAGACGATTTAGAGATGTGAGAGAAAAGCAGAGAAATACCCTTGTCGTCTACATACAACTCCGAACGATGTGTGATGTTGAAAACCACAAGCATGATAGTGAGGCAACAGGGGTATGCGTTGCGAAAATAAATTTGTGTTCTAGAAGATTCCGTAGCAGCCGTTCAAGGGATTTAGAGACCTTAACCACTCCAGAAGCCTACATAATTACTGAGTTCGCGGTTGAACAGACTGAAGAACTCCTCATGAAGGATACTAGATCTGAGCGTCCCGATCCACAAAGAACACTAATACTTTCTCTAGAAGAGAATACACGATGGGGTCAACATACGAAAAAAATTTTCATCGATGAAACATTTCGACAATCACCTTCACTATTTCATCAAGTTTACTGGTACTGTCCAGTAAGGATGGCTTCGTTTTTCTAATTTTATCCGCTCTTTTACCCAACAAAACACAATGAACCTAAGCTAGACTATTTTCACCTATCGGTAGTAATATTCTGAGGACAGTGATAAATACGAAATAATTTTGACAGTTTCGGAAAGCATGTTACCTAATCAATAATGAAATGCTAGAGGAATTGTTTAATATTTATCACTGTTCGAGAGTTATTCGTAGGAATTTTTTTTGCAACTAGACTACCATATACGGTATATTTGCCATTTACATTTGATTCATACATTTTTACATTTATTTATTAAACGTGATATTTTACGTAATTAAATTTGAAACTGTCTGGAATTTTCCTAGCGACCGATTGACCAAAACTGATAATTTCCCAGGTTGTGTTTTCAATGTAATCTTAATGTTATTGGCCTATTTTAATCACGTGATGAAAATTTAGCTTATTTCATTGGATTTCAGCTTCGGTAAAAAATTTCGTGTATGATACAACCAGTGTTAGGAATAGTTGTTGTGACGAAAATCGCCACGAGTGCTTTAGCACGAATAGCAATTTTCCAAAGACAACGACTACGAGTGATTCTGACTGACAAATATTACCAAAAAAATTCCTACCACGAGTGGATTCAGCAAGACAATCCAAAGAATATGCAGCAAAATTGAAGGTTGTAAATAGTGTGTAAATAGTAAAAAAAATGTATCAAAGTTCTGACGAAATGGCAGAGTCCCAATTCGGTAGAACAAATTTAAAAGAAATACGGGAAAAAGTTGTGATGACTATACCACATAATACAAGGCGTAGTCGTCATTCTATGTGGGAGCAGTTTAAGAAGTTTTGCGACACAAGAAAATTTTCCCTGGCGGAAGTGTCACGTACTTCAAACGTAAGCAGTATATTTGAATAATTGTTATTAATACAGTTTATTGTTGAATTTTTTTACCTTTGTTAGTGTAATTAGATCTTAATTGGCTCAAATTCAAAAAAATCGATAGGTTGCTAAATTTTGAGTAGGATTATCAAAGAAATATGGCCGCAGTTTCAAACCGACAAAATTTTGAAATGGCTGTAATCGGATCCACTTGTAATGATTTTGTAACAGCCCGCTTATATAGTTGTATGTTTCATCTCGTAAAAAACAAGTGCGTGGAAATGTATTGGTAATAGCAACCCTGAATTTACGTTAAGCGGACGTGCATTAACTAAATTAGCTCATTCCTGTTCTGGTGCTTGATAACATAATTGAAGAACTATCCATGCATCTATCAAATGAATTGTAACCTATTTTAAATTGGTTCGAAGACAATTACGTCGGCAGCCAAAATAGGAACGGTAGGAAGGGCACATTTGTCGTCTAATATTTGGAACGTGTAGGAAAGGGTACTAAACACCCAATATTCTACAAATAACTTTGCGGCAGATTATAGCCTACAATCCCGATTAGACATAGGTAATCCGTCTATGTGAGACAGTTTACGAACAATTCAAAAAGGACAAATTGCGTTGAACCAAAAATTTTGATGTGGTGAAGCCTCTCTCTCCTCATCAGTAAAGAAGAAAGTACCAATCGGCTGATGAATGAATCCAAAATATTGTTCAAGAATTTAGAAACAGATAAGTTATGGAATATTTATGAGGGATTTCTCACAACTTTGCAATAGATTACGCGTAAGAGTCTGTAAGTAACTGGGCTTACGATAATTAAATTGATTTGTTTTAATTTTCTATCTATTTTATCTATTGTATCTGTTTTAACAAGACGGGGGTAGTTCGTAAATACGGAGTCTTTTGACTTACCACTGTTCACCTTGAATAATTAGAGTAAAATGGTTTAAACGTATATTGTCCTGTTTAATTACAGTACTAAATAACTCATTCCTAAAATTAATATAACTATGTACAATAAATAGGTGAAACCAATGAACTTAAGAAAATGAAAACAATACTGAACAAAACAATGATAAAATTATATACTCTGAAATTACTTAACGCTTCTTCCCAGAGTGTAATCTCTCTCTTTCCGGTCTAGCTAGGCAGGCTCCCGGATTCTGGTACGTTTCTGGAGAAATAGAAGTTAATGGTGTTCAATTGAAGGCATATTATATAAAAATCCGGACAAAAATGACTTTCATAACTTATTTAGAAAAATTGTAAAGTCGGTCCTGACTAAAACAGGAGTTATGGGCGCCGTTCTGTATTACGTAAGGTAGGATAAGTCAACGTCCGCGCTTGTGTTTGTGAGAAGGTCAGTTCCTCAGAGAAATCAATACTTTAAAGTAACATCGGTGCGCGTGACTATTCTTATATTTGGTATTGCTTTCAGACTGAATAGATGCGTATTACTGGGAATTCTTTACAAGGGACTGATTGATGATGATATTTATACGTTTATGAATGCAAATTGTTCGTGCGCGATTGATTATTTACTCTAATGAATCATCAATACTCGAACTAATCAGGATTGCATCAGGATTAATTAATTACGAATGTATTTACATAACGTTTATTTTAGTTCGCCGAAAAGACACGCTGATCTTTATTATAATAAAGCGTTTATTAAACACGTACAAATTTACAATGAACGAAATTTGCTCTAATTATTAAATACAGGGAGGACTGAACTTATTACGAACTTATTTATTAGTGAAAAGTCGTTCTTATACGCGAGGTAAAGTGTACATCATTTACACAATTCTGCACGTTATTATAAACGATGTTTATTTCGCCTCTAATTTAAACAGAATAAGGGGATTGCATATTCGTCGCAGACCTATTTTTAATTGTTAAAAACGAATTAAACTGAGGTGGTTGGTTTGCGAGATGTTTTAGTACGGCGTAATCGAAATAAAACAATTATGCGAATTGTTTCGGACGGAAACAATGTTTATGTACACGATTATTCTCTTGATAAAAAAAAGGATTAATTTTATACCTTTACATAGACTTGCGGTGTTCAATCAGTCTGGAGCGTTTTTAACTGCGGTGTTTTTGTATAATGTTGTGTGCTGGCTGTCTAAATGAAGAGACGTCTAATAGAATCTGGGACTAACCCGTGCTATGCTGTTTAGAGGCATCCTCCTGGGGTTGAATTAGAGCGATTACCCTTCTTGCCACCGGAGTAAATGGAAGATGACTGCAGGGCTTTAGAGCCCGCCGTGACAACGTCCTGGTTTGTGTATGTTTGTAGAAGATGACTTCAGGCTTTACAGCGCGTCGTGACAACTTCTGATTTGTGTACTGGAAATGTGAGATAAATTCCGGGCTCTACAGCCCGTCGTCTATCTGGGTGTCTGGTGTAATGTTTATGTAATCAACTCACATACTTTCAACCTTCGAATACGTCGGCCAGGTGATCGGTTAGCTGGAGCTGGATCTCAGGCGGCGGCGGGTTTAAGGATGAACGTAAGTGGTAATCGTACCCGGCGAAACTAAGAACGGCAGGCGCGGTCTGGATCTGGTTCTTTTCTGGGTTATCGCAATAAGCGATCAGGATTCTGGTCAGGCTTTTCAGGATTTATCACAGTAAGCGATCAGGTTTCTGGTCAGGATTCCGGATTCTCTTAAATAACGCGATTAAGAGCGGCAAGCGCGCGCGGTCGGGATCTTCTTTATTCGGTAGCGTCGGCGGAATGGATCGACGCGCAATTAGCGACGGTGAAACGGCCCGACGCACAACATTCTCTTACGGTAGCGCGTTTCGCGGTTTGATAGAGGTTCCGCAGATTTTAGCCCCTCCGTAGTGTAGATCTCATAAAATCCTATCTTACGGATCGCTCACAGTTTGTATCCTACAATGGTCATGACTCCAAATTATTTATTCCTACATCGGGGGTTCCTCAAGGCTCAACCTTGGGGTCCTTACTTTTTTTGATATTTACCAATGATCTTCCTACCCACATCTCTTATCAGAAATTACTATGTGCGGATGACCTAAAAAATGTTAATGAAATAAGTTGTGTCGAGGACTGCACTCACTCACATATTACTAAATGTAAATCGATGACATTTTCGAGAAAACTTAATACTATTCAATTTATCTATCGCATATCTGCCGAATTACATTTGATAAGGCGTTAACCTTTTCCATTCATATTAAAGAAGGTATTAAACAATCTTTTAAAGTGTTAGGGTTTATTATTCGCACATGTTGCGATTTCAAGGACATCTCTACCATAAAATCGCTTTATCTTTCATTAGTAAGGTCTATTCTGGAATATGGTGCATTGATCTGTGACTTATAAAAAGTATGAGATTGAAATTTAACGTATCCAACGGCGCTTTTTAAAATATATACATTTTCGTACAGAAATCTTCTACCCAGAGAGAGGGGCTACCCTCAAAACGTTTTACTGTAAAGGTACAACCTCTCACACTTGCTACGAGAAGGAAACGTATTATCTTGTAATTCTTGTATAATATACTGCATGATCACTAGAGCTCGGATTATATGCAAAATGCATATTCTATAATATAAATAAGCCATTAAAAATGTTTTGTTTATACACGAATCGCATAATTTAAGTTCGATTGACACCAACTTTATTTTGCATATTTCACTCACTGCGTGCATTTTATTGCATATTTTTTTAATTCAAATTTTTTTTATAATGAAAGTGAAAAATTACATTTATTCTATACATTCGAGAAGTTTTCGCCCTTTTTTTTCTTCCCATTATGGAGATTCAATGGAATTATATTAAATTATGTGTATTCTTGCATATTTATTTATCTACAAGAAACTCATTAAGGTAGAATGCAATGAATCTTTCAGTTTAAAATTTTCAATAGGTTATTGTTCTGAGGGTCATTGGCAATAAGTTACTATTATTGTTCGTTATCTAAATTCCAAATAGCAATTTAATGAGATTATTTCTATGAATGGGTGAATATACCGGATGCTTTAATGTTAATAAGCAATTGCAATATGCATAATGCTTACATCAAAAGTTTAAAGATGGTTTTTTAACCTACTCAAACAAATGAAATAAAAATGAACATATAATCCTATGTATAGAATAATCGGGTCATTTAGTTCACGCAGATTGCGAGACAACTGCTTGACGGATTTCGACGATTTTTTTTACATATAAAGGTAAATTTGTGTGGAAAGAAGTAACGTAGCCATAATTTGATTTTAAGGTTTTAATTTTTTTACAAATTTGATTTAAATTTTGTAAAAGTCTAGCACCCAACGCTAACATTTTAAGTTTGTTTTCAAAGAAGCAATTTCAAGTCATATGTTTACCGCAAAATTTTGCGGGAGAAAAGCTCGTTTCAATAATTTGCATTTCTTTAGTAGCTTTTTTTGTGATCCTTTAGTTTAGAAAATTTCAAACTACTAATTAGTAACTACTAATATTAGTGGATAATTAAAATATCTCGATTACTAATAAATAGTAAAAAAATAATCGATTATGGAAATGTCTCGATTGTTCCCATCACTAATTGTTTCTCATTGTTATCTTGACTAACTTGCTCAGAAATATTTCAAGCGGATTAAGGGATTTTCCGAAATGCAGGTTTACGTGCTTAAATGATAGTAACTATTATTGTGGTTGTTTGCCGACATTTCTTTTTGGGGTGTTCCATTCTTAATCCCTGAGTAAAAGTGGTTAGTACTCAGATTTTAAATTTAAGTAATGCTATATTTATAAGACCGCGCTGTAGTGGCGAGCATTAAACTACAAAATCGGCGCAGCGTTATTATATGATTGTCATTTAAAAAAAATGAATAGTTTGGTTTCGGTTTGGATAAAGAACTTTCCAGAGCTTATACTCGATGTCGAAAAAGTGTTTTGTAAGACATGCAGCAAAATAATAAGCAGTATTTTTTATTAACTAGATTTTCAGTAGTGGCTTTTTGATTTTAAAAATAATTGCCTACAAGTTTTATTATTTTAAATTGCTATATCTTAGTTAGATATTACTTGTAATTTTCACAGATATCGTGTGGAAAAAACTCCCTTACATCAAGTTAGAATGAAAAAAGGCGGTACACAACTATCCTAAAGGAATCATTGGAAGCAAGTTCTACAAATAATGGAAGGGAAACTTTTAATTCGAGTGTCAGGCACTTGTTGATTCAAGCATACCATTATCAAAGTTAGGAAACGAAAGTTTTAAGTCTTTTCTGTAAAATGTCAATTCCAGACGAAAACACATTAAGACAAAGATATATTAGTACAATGAAAACAATACGAAACCGTGTAGGTGAAAACCATATTTATTTTATTGTAGATGAAACCACCGATATTTTTGGGCGTTCCATCGTTAATCTAATGCTTGGGATCTTAGATGGGGTACATCCTAGCCCATGTTATTTAATTAGCTGCAAATAAATCGATAAAGTAGATAATTAAACAATAACTAGATTTGTAAACGACAGCTTGACAAATTTTTTTCTTCCCGAAGCGGTTCCTTCCGAAAAAATCGAATTGACGTTATCGTATGCAGCTACATATATGATGAAAGCAGCAAAAAACCTAAAAATATTGTATAAATATTTAATTCACACAACGTTTTTAGCCCACGCGATTAATAGAGTAGCGGAAGGAATAATGATACAATTTCCACTTCTAAATATTTTAATTAGTAATGTTAAAAAAGTGTTTATAAAAGCGCCCCTGAGAATACAACTGTATAAAGAAAAATTACCAAATAGACATCTGCCCCCCCCCCCCCCACCACCTGTTATTACTAGGTGGAGTACTTGGTTAAATGCTGCTATTTTCTATGCGGAATATTTTAATAAAATTAAAGAAGTAGATTTATCTGATAGTTGAGCAGCAATTATAGAATCAAAAAAAAGTGTTGCGGAATTCTGAACTACCACAGCAGTTAGCATTTATTAAAGCCAATTATAACCCTATCGTCGAAACAATTTTGAATTTAGAAAAACTGGGAATGCCTTTGACGGAGTCAGTTGAATTAGTTAATAGTCTCAAAACACGGATTGGCGATGTTACTGGAAAAATTGGAAATATCATTGAACAAAGACTTACCGGTGTTCTAATTAAAAATGAAGGGTTTAACATTCTTGAAAATGTTTCAAAAAATATATAATTATAAACTGTTTTGGTAATGTTAATAACAATAAACTAAATAATTAATGATTTTTATTGTCTGTTATTGTCTTATTATTCTATTAGCTAATCTGATTAGTTATTAGTCATCAATATTATAATTATTGTTTTATATGTATTGTATATGTATTATTTTAAAAATAAATGTATAAAAATATTTTGTTTATTATTGTGTTATTGTGAGTAAAATTTGTAATGCTGCTATTTTTTATATTTTAAAATAGTGATTTTTAAAGATTTTAGATCAAATTTGGGAATTTTAACTAAGCGGCATATTTTAATATTCAAAAAGAATTTTAAAAACCAAATTTTTACGTTGTTGAGTATATCAACCAGGCATTCAAAAAAAATCAGAACAACTTGTTTATAAAATGAATTTTAACTCCCTAAAGGGTTAAAATTTTTAAACCCAATTTAAATTTCAATAACATTTAATTAATATTTTATTCGTTATTTGTTTTTTTTAAAAAATTGAAAAGTACATTTATAATTTTGGGTATAGTAGAATATATTTTTATGTTAAAAATTTTGTTTATTTTAATTTTGCATTCTAATAATTTTTATTTTATATGGCTTTTATTTGTCCTTTTTATTACTTTTGCAATAAACGATTAATTTATTAAAAACATTTTAAATATTTTACCCTTGTTACTTTAAATTTAATTTTGAACAAAGGTTATTAGGGTTTAAATTATTTTAAAAGGGAATTCCCTTAAGTTGTAATGCAATTTCCGGACATATATATAATATGGAAAAATGTGAAACAAGCTAAAATTTTAATTTTGGGGTTGAGAAAATAAATTTATACAGAGGTACTACCAATAAGGGTTTTGCTGGGTTTGATTAAAATAACGGGAATAATTATTTAAAAATCTAAATTACGAACTTTATTTTATGACGTGAGTTTATAATATTTTAAGGGGATTCCGGTTTAGGAATAGATCAACTTTGTTATTTTAAATGGAACCTAATATTTTTTTTTATTTTCAATGCTACATGAAATTCTGATAAAATTTTTAAAAGTTAACCAAAATAAGTATTTTTGAAATTTTCGATTTTTTTTTTAATTTTGAAAAAATTAAATGTGAGGGAAATTGTAACCAAAAAACCAACCTTGTTAATCCTAAATATTATTGAATTCATGTTTTAAAACCGCCAACAAAAATTTAAATATTTATTTTTATTTGTCAGGGTATTTTAACACCCTGTTACTATTTAATTTTGTAATTTTTAACTTAGCCGAATATTTTCTTTTTTAGTTTGGCTTACTTTTTTTAGTATTTTTGTGTATTACGTTTTATTGAATTTTTATCCTTGGTCCGTATTCCTTGTTAAGGAACAATGGAATCGGAATTTTTTTTCATCCATAAAGAATTGGGTGGGCGTTGGTTGCCCGTATTTTATCGTGTTGAAAGAAAATGAAAGTGAGTTTTTCCCAAGTAAAGTCCATGTTATTTGTAAATTTTAAATTGGAAGGTTGATTTTTATTAATTAATTTTATGGAAATTTTTAATATAAAAGTGATTTTGAATGGAAGGAACCTGTTAAGTAATTTATTTTTTAATTTATTGTATCATTTTGTTAACGTTCTCGGACAGTTTCCTTCGTTATTTAGAAGCTATTTAGTGTTTTGTACCATTAATATTTTATGCAGGAGGTAAATAAAATTACCTTCATTTTTTTAATGCAAGGTTTGCGTACGGACGTAATTCAAGTTTATGGAATTTCTTTGAATACAATTTAGCTTAAGATATTTTGATACTGTGAATGTTTATCTTAGTTACTATTTTAGTAATCATTTTACTATTAAGCTTTAAAAAGGGTTTAATATATTGCTCAAATAGAAAAGCGTCGGAGTTCTAATGAGAGATGTTTTGTTTTTTTTTTGTTTTGATACAAGAAAGTTAACGTAACGTAATTTACCAGTTTAGAAAAGCGTCGTAAACGAATTGAAGTTTTAGTCAGTGTTATTTTGATTTGTTTGAGGGAGATTAGTAATTTAACGTAGTAACATTGGATTTGTATTGAATTTGAATATTGCTGCACGGTTTAAGTTGATCAGATTAAGGTGCAGATTTTGAAGCCTTTCAGGTGGAGCAGTGATGCAAACCTGGATCTACGAGCGTTACGATTTGCTGTGGGTAAGTTTGTTCGGACCACTACGTACCGTCGTTTATTTCGCGTTTTAAAACACCCTGGAGTGTTCTTTTAATATTCGGCGCCTACCGGAACCTATTGTGACATTTTCCTGATTTCGACTTTGGTAGATAGCGTAACCTACGGAGACGAGACTGCTTTTGATAGACCCTCACCCGCACGCCGAGCTAGTGCAAAACCAGGTTTATCTGTCACCTTGTCCTAGTGAGCATTTTTAGTAACAACTTTGAATAGAAATATACTTTATTACATTTTCCCTGTATTTTTTAAGTCAATTCGTTTGGTATCAGTATTTCATACCTAAATCCAACCACTTTTGAGATATTGCATTATCTTTTAAAACATAACAACACTTAATTATTTCAACATTAGTAAAGGGTAGGCCATGATTTCCATTATTTAAGGTGATATTTGTTATTTTTTCATGTTATTAATTATGAAAAGTAACCAATAGCCTGAAATTATTAATTGGGATATCATTAAAACGGTGACTAGGTATTTTGTATTAATTTAATTAGATAACTTACAAACAAAAATCATTAAATGTAATATTAAACAAATAAAGTTTTATAATAAGTGTTCAAAATTAGCACCATCTACTTCTAAACATTTGTTAATCCTTTTCATTAAGTTATGTCTTGTAATTCTGGAAATAATAATAATAATAATAATAATAATAATATTTTAAGCCAATAAAGCATACATACACATTAACAGTGTACACAGCTGTGGTATTGTCAATTTACAAAAACATTTATTTCCTATATAATAATAAAAACATAATCATAATAAAACATAAGAAACATAAAAAAACATATTAACAGAAATATCACAGGTTTATGATTCGTATCTTTCCAATCAGTACTAATAAATTTTGAAACTATAAAAAAATTGCTGATAAGATGTTTCTTGAGCAAAATTTAATTTTTTAGGTGTTTTTTTTTTATACTGTCTGGTAATTTATTGTATTGATAACCCAGCATAATTAGGAGATTTTTTGTATAATGATAGATTTGGCTTTAAAATAACTTGTGGGCCGATCTCGTACCGTAACCATGGAGATGGTTTACCTGCAAAAATTTGTCTATATTTTTGTGCACATAACATGCAGTTTATAGATGTAAATGGTTACCGTCAAAGATTATGTTTTGCCCACGATTCCGAAATGGAAATCAAAAGTACTTAATAATACGTTTTTTGCAATAAGCTGACACGGCCAACATGTGAGTGTAACAATGATGTTTATGAGAAAGAGAGTATAAGGAATAATACCATTTAATAAGTGGTGTTGCTCAATTTTAAACTAGCTATAGCATAGCAAGACTTTGTAATTTTTCATAACTCGTCAATATGATATTAAAAGTAAGATTGGTATCAATTGTTGTACCTAAAAATTTGGTGTTATTTACAGAAGCAATTTCTGTGAAATTGATAATTCCTTTTTCGTATGGTAAGACAAACACTTTATTCTTATTTAATATAAGATATTTTTCGAACCAAAGTGTAAATTCAAATAAACTTGTTTTATCTTCGGTCTTTGTTCTCTGCAGTAATTATAATAGGGTATCGTCAAATTAAATGCGTCACCTGTTGCTATAGAACTGGTAGATCGTTGACAAACAGAATGAAAAGTAGAGGATATATTTGAATTACGAAGGTTTAATGCAAAAGTATCAGACTTCGCTTGATTATACGAACAACAAATTTCTATTATTTAAATATGACATCAAAGTTTTGATTTTTCATCTGAGTCCTAATAAATGTAATTTTTACAAAGAAAGTTTGGATCAACTGTATCAAACGCTGAGGTAAGATCAAGAAAAGACAGTTTACATGATTGTTCATGATCAATATTTTTGAATGAAATGAACGGTTTATTTCTGTAGACAATTTCTAAAGCCAATTGTCGATCAGGTATTATGCTTCATTGAAACGAGTAAATTTTGTTCAAATGATTTTTCAATTATTTTCGATATGCAGCTTAATAGTGATTGGTCTGTAATTTTCAATACAAAATTTATTTTTTTATGTAGGGAATAATGTTTCCAGATTTCAATAATGTAAAATTGGCCCATTTCAATAGCTTGATTAATTATAAATGTAATATCTTTAGGTGATCTACAATTTTTATTAATTGAATAGGAACTTCATCTAATCCTGTACAAAATGTGTTTTTCAATTTCCTATTACAGTGCTAATTAAATTCATCTATGGAGTAAAACATAGAGTTACTGTTAATAAGGCAGACTACACGAAATTGAGGTTGTGGAAAATGCTGGCTGATTTAGAACGTTTGTAGTAGAGAAATAATTTGCAAATACTAACTCTTGTTTTTATTTCTTGCCATCTAAATGCAATTCAATTTTGTTATTGTTGTTTGTTTTGACGATTATTTATTATTTTACAGCGTACGGTTTTTATTTTCAGAGGTATTTTTAGCTGTACATTTTATTAACATTTTATTTTAATTTATTTTGAAGTTCTTTAGTACGCTTTTTAAGTATCTTTAGTTCTAAGTTGTTTGACCACTTACTAATTTACGAATCGATTTGAGATTCTCTAGTTTTTTTTTTCGTAACTTATTTTGACGTCAGTATTCAAATATTTATTGCTATTTGTTTTTTGGACAGGTTAATTCAAACACCACTGAAAGTATAAAAGTCGTAATAATCATCTATGTGATTGTGGTCGACTTGAAATAAATCATGATAGTTTTATAATAGAATGCAAAATTATTCATATTATTGGTTGAGAGATGCTTAGATTTAGATCTACCATGATTTCATCATTATATCTATTTACGACACTTCTAATTCAAGAAATTTTTGTGATCCACATAATAAATCAAGAACATTACATTTGTTGTTTAAGAATTAGTGATAATAATCAATTTGAGTTTTTGCATGATAACCATTAGTGTCGATACGGAGGCTCAAAGATAAATTATTAAGTCCAAAAATTAAATTGTAAATTTTTCTTATCGGCAGTGTTTTTAAACCATCGATATTAAAGTCTCCTGTAATTACTAAGTTTGAGAATTTTGTGGACTTCTGTTAAAAGCATAGTTAACATTTGAAAAAAATTTTTTTGATAACTGTAAACACAAATAATACACAGTTTAGAATATGATACAAATACTTAAAACTTGATTCCAAACAGTATTTATCTACAGAGTAAGATTTAATCCTATGTTTATACAAATCGTTACAGAAAATAGCAAATATGGTCGGGTGTTAGAGAATTAAAAGCAAATAAGACTCTCTGCATCATATCTTGCTTTGTCGTAACAGGTTTGGAAAATACCTGATTTTTAATGTAACCCCAAATACCAAAATCTAGAGGAGCTAAGTCAGGGGAGCGAGCTGGCCAACAAAACGGACCCTGATTGGCAATCCATCTATCATTAAACATGTCTTAAAGATGCTGAGCAAGAGGCCCAAAGTTATGAGGAGGTGCTCCATCTTGCTGATACCAAGCTGAAGCCGCCTCTCTACTTCTTAAAGTATGTAACGTCGGTCGTATGTCTTCTTCTAAAATGTGGCAATATTTTTAAATTTTCATCATAAAAGTTTGATGCTAAAATTTTATCGTGTTTTATTGCACAAAAAACATTAAACTCCAACTATCTTGGAAAAAACGTTCTCTACTAACATGTGGATTTTCATTAAACGAAAAATGGGAATTATGTCGATTAAATAATCCATTTTTGCTAAACTTTGCTTCATCACACCATATAACTTTTTTGATTTTTCATCCTCTTGGGTCTTCATTAAAAACCATTCACAGAATTCTACTCCTCGAGGAAGATCACCTAATTGTAAGTGTTACACCAAACGATATTAAAATGGCTTCCATTTGTGTTTTTTTAAATGCGATTAATTGTTCTCGTCGACAAAATAAGATCTCTCTCACAATCTCTAATGGAGGCATTTGGAGATGCCGTAAAATAACCCAAAACATTAATTTCGTTTATGTCGCTGTGGTTTATTTTTATTAATTTTTGTCTTAAATTGACCAAACTAACGGCAGTTTTTAAGCAATCTCCTTACAATATCACCAATTGCATTTGGTCGATTGGATATCTTTCTAGAAAAACACGGCATGTCCGTTCAACAATCCTATTAGACTCGCCGTAAATAATAATAAGATTTAAAAAATCATCATTAGTAAATCCTACATTTTCCATTATTTACTATGAAATACAAACTGGTAAAGAAAACTGTCAAAACAATATAAACAATTAACGTTCTAACTATCAAATCTTTGAAAGCCATGGCCTACCCTTTACTAATGTTGAAATAATTAAGTGTTATTATGTTTTAATAAGATAATGAAATATCTCAAAAATGGTTGGATTTAGGTATAGGAAATTGATACCAAACGAATTGGGTTAAAAAATACAGCGGAAAATGTAATAAAATACAGGGTGTTCTATTTAAAGTAAGCAACTTATAAATGATTTAAATTGTGCATGTTGGTGGCTAAGTTTAAAACACCATGTATGAAATATCAATGAGATGGATATATGGAGTTAACGGGCAAGCGCTTGTTGTTTATTGGTTACAATTTCACGTCAATAGCTTCGTTATTAATGGAGATATCGTTAATCAATATGGACTAGGATTTTTTAAAAATTAAAAAAAAAATCGAAATATCTCGAAAATACTTCATTTTTGGTATAGGACATTGTGCACAAATTCTAGAAAATCTAGAATTTCATGTAGAATTCGAAAATAAAATAAAAAATATTAGGTTCCGTTTAAAATCACAAAGTTGACGTCTACTTCCGGTTTAACCGGAAGTGCCACACTCAGGAAAATATTATATTTGAACTCAGCGTCATCCAAAACCTACAGCTTCGTAATTTCAGATTTTTATCCGCCGTTACTTCTAATCAAAACTCTTCTCGCCACACCCTGTATATTGTGTTCCCTTCCAGATATTAACCATTTTTGTTTGTCTGTGGGTGCCGGAGACCCTGGAGACTTACGTAGTCGGCGCTCTTGATGTTGACACGTTCACAAAATATATTTTTCTATCTGATTGAAATTTCTTCGCGTATTCTTAATTTTTTAATCCAGTTGATGTTAAATTTAAATATGTTTTGATTACATATAAAAAAACTGCACCTGATTCACAATTACAAGTAATAATTTTTTATGGAGGATCAAAAGATAAAAATACTTAAGTTATAATGTAACTTCCATAAATTGCAACTTTGTATAAATCACTATGAAAATATGTGAACGCAAACGGAATTAACTATTCTAATTTTAAACATGCGTCTATCATTAATTACTTAAAATCTATTTAAATATTGATAACGCACAAATAAAAGGAATTTTGTGGTTAGCAGTAAGATAAAAATTTTTCCCATCATACTTATTATTTTAAAAGTATTTACATTATAATTAATAAGAAACGATAGTAAATTTATTAAAAAATTTTATTATGCTACTACTGTTTACATGGACAAAGATTCGCCTCCACAATTTTGATAAGATTACATCATTAGTAGGAAATATGACATTTACTGCAATTTAATTGTAAAAGTTGAAAGTTTGATGTACAAAATGAATTCCAGCTTAATTTACTTGACGGTTTTTCTTATAATTAGTGTTGTAGGGTTACGAGACATACCTGAAGATAAAACTAAATGTCCTGTTGTTAAAGCAATACGAAACTTTGATATTGATGAGGTAAGTAGATTTTTTATATTAATCTAGCTTTAAAGTTAGAGTTAACTTACAAATTGTAGATGTTAGGAACTTGGTATGTAGTTCAGTATTACGCAAGTTCAGAGGAAGCCTTGCCTTATAGATGTATGAGGGCAAAATTTACAATGTCACCTGCACATTTTGAAATAACTATGAATTTTACATACAGTTTTACCGACGACCCTCTTAATGAACAGCTTGGCGGTAATATAACTTGGGTTATTCCTGATCCAACACAACTGGCCCATTGGAAACACTCAGAGGATACTTGTAAAGCAACTGTTAATTTAAAATTTAAATAAACTTAAAATTTATGTTGTAGATGAAGGAATTTACAACACTTACGTGTTGGATTCTGATTATATGTCTTGGACGTTACTTTTACATTGTGCCGAAAAATCTAAAAGTCCTCGTTATTTATCAAGTTTTATAATGAGTAGACAACCAGTATTGGGTATAAATGTCATATCGTATCTGAGAGAAAAATTACCTCGATACGATATTGATCTTATGTATATGTTTGATATGAATCAGAAGGAATGTGATGTTCCACAAGCTGGAATTGAAGTGCCACCTTCAGTTCTTATTAATAGGTTACCACCATATCTACGGACATCCGTTAAAACGGCATCACAAGGTGTAGAATATATTTTAATAACTTTTATCTTC
>JARFJB010001069.1:0-86501 GCA_036346205.1 Vesta saturnalis
CTGAAGTAGTTACCAGCCCTGAAAATGGACGGGTGACGCGTGGCAAAGAGAGGCCCCGGCGAGTAGGGGGGTCGCGACGGTGAGCGCATAAGGACCGGGCGCGAGCCCGTCTGGAGCCGCCGTCGGCGCAGATCTTGGTGGTAGTACCAAATACTTCAGAGAGCACCTGGAGGACTGACGTAAAGAAGGGTTTCGTGTGAACAGCAGTTGCACACGAGTCAGTCGATCCTAAGCCGCTAGGCGAAAGCCGAAGTTGATGGGACGCGGGCGATGATACGAAGGAGTACGAGGACGGTCGGTGTGCGGTCGCGCTTGCGGCGCTCGTTCGCGTTCGAGCGCTCGCACGCGACACGTGGCACCGAGAGGAAGCGCGTCAAATCGTACTCGCCACGCGCACGTACGCCGTCAGCCGGCAGACCGATCGCCGCTCGCGGTAGTCGTCCTCCGTGCGACCGACCTACATCCCGTGACCGTTGCGGCGCGCACGCACGTACGCACGTCTCTCTCTCTCACGGATCGATCGAGAGCGGGGTAGTGGCCCGTCTCTCGCACGTCGTCCCGTCACGCTGCACGCGCGCTCGTGCCCTCCACCCGACGTCTCGCTGCCGAAGCTCTCCGAAGGAGCTTCTCGGCGACGACGCGGTCGAGGGTTTGCGGCGCCCGCGGCGCGACGTGCGGACGCACGTGCGGGACAGTGCGCAGGCCCGTCCCTCTCTCTCTTTCGGGGCGGTTTGTAGGAGCGAGCACAACGCCGCGCCGCGAAGCCGTCCAACGTGGCGACGCGTGCGTTCCACGGTGCGAACGTAGTCGCGTCCCGTGGGCGAAAGGGAATGCGGTTCCTATTCCGCAACCCGGCAATGGAACTGCCACTATTCGGGCCTTCATTAGAGAGTTCGTCTGGACAACCAAACACGACCCGGAGACGCCGTCGGGAGGTCCGGGAAGAGTTTTCTTTTCTGCATGAGGGTTTGTGATCCATAGAATCCCATTGCGGGGAGGTATGGTTTGGAACGCGAAGAGCACCGCAATTGCCGCGGTGTCCGGATCGTCCCCTCGGACCTTAAAAATCCGGGAAAGGGCCACGAGGAGCGACCGTGCCGGCTCGTACCTATATCCGCAGCCGGTCTCCAAGGTGAATAGCCTCTGGTCGTCGATAGAATAATGTAGGTAAGGGAAGTCGGCAAGTTAGATACGTAACTTTAGGACAAGGATTGGCTCTGAGGGTCGGGGCGCGTCGAGCTTGGCGCGGCAGCGGACGACGGCCAAAGACCGGGACCGAGTTAGTCGGCGGCCGTTCCACCCACACGGGTGGGGCGTGACGACAGCCGATCCGACCTCGGTACCGCGTTCGCAGGCTGCCCGCGAAAACGTCAAGCTGCGGGGCCCCGCGCTAGCGACCGGGGACGCCGTCGTTAGGAGCGCTTCGGCGTTTCGAAATCGGCGCTCTTTCGGCTCGCGATGCTCGCGGGACGTTACCCCTTCGACCGCTGACAAACGACCGACTCAGAACTGGCACGGGCAAAGGGAATGCGACTGTCTAATTGAAACAAAGCATTGCGATGGCCCCAAAGGGTGTTGACGCAATGTGATTTCTGCCCAGTGCTCTGAATGTCAACGTGAAGAGATTTAAGCAAGCGCGGGTAAGCGGCGGGAGTAACTATGACTCTCTTTTATTATAGAGAGTAGACGTGTACTCTTGAAAATACGTCTATAGTTCTATTAATTTAAATTTTTAAAATTATTTAATTGCATCTGATGATTGTTTGATGGTTGTTGTATGTGTTACATTTCGTTTTTATATTGATTCAATAGGTTTTGATTGATTTTATAAAATTTGGATTTTGACAACTATCAAAATAATTTCATAAATGCAACTTGTTTGAAGTTAGATGTTTTATATAATTTATGAAATTAGGAGAGTTCATTGCGCATCAGGCGAGATTTATTAGGTGTTAAATTAAATATTAATTTTATTACCTTAAATCGAGTGTTTAATACTTCCGATTTAGTAACTCCTTATTATTATGGAATATCCTTGCGTTTGTGGAAAAATATATAATTCTGAAAAAATAGAAAAAAACATCAAAAAAGATATTGCAAAGGTCCTATTCAAAACAGTGATGATAATATTGTTATGGAATTTTCTTGTATTTGTGGAAAAATGAATTCTTCCGAAACAAATAGAAAAGATCACCAAAGAAGATATTGCAAAGGTGAAAAGCAAAATAATAGCGATAATAAATGTTCTTATTTTAATAAAAATTTTGCAAGTTATCCTGGTTTACAATTACATAAACAAAAATCACATTTAATGGAATATAATAATGAATTATATTTAGAAGCAAATAAATCTAAAAGAAAAAATTTAATATGGACAGAAAATGAAATAAATTTAATGGCTAAATCTAAATCAACATATGATGGAAAAGATAAAGAACTATTAAATTATCTTAGTAAAAGTACTGGTCGAATTAAAGGTGGAATCAAAAAAAAAAGATATAATCAAATTTATAAAAATCTGGTTAATCAATATAAAGAAAAATTAATTGAAGAAAATTGTAACTATTAATTCTAATATTACTACAAATTCAATATCAGTTAATAATCAAAATGATAATAACGATTTAAGCAATAATATATCCTTACCTAATACTAACATGACATTCATATCCAATAATTCAAATATAATTGATGAACTTGACATATCAATTGAAACTGATAATGATCCTGTAAAAGAACAATTAATTAATTTACTTTCCACTAAAGAACTTTTAGTAGAAGATATTAATATAATAAATGATGCATGTAACAATAATCATAATTTTCAAGAAAAATTTGACATTTGGGTTACTGATTTGATTGAATTATATGGTAATAAAAAACAAATTATAAAAAAATCAAGTAATAATATAAATAATACTCCTACTAATTTTAATAGAAATAAAAAACGGCAATTACTATTTAAAATATATCAACAAAAATTAAAAAAAAATAAAAATTTATTAGCTAATCAAATAATTAATAATATATCTGATATTGATATTCAAAATTGTCCTAGTAATAATTCTATATATGAAAATTTTAAAAATACTTTTGAATGTGATTCTATTAACGATAATGATTCTTTTAAAATTATAGATAATAACAATATAAATAATTTTTATAGTCCATTAACCAGAGATGATCGCGTTATTATAACTAAAACTTAAAAAAAACCGCTCCAGGTATGGATGGAATAAATTCAGAAAATATTAAAAAAATTCCTTTATATAAATTAGATATACTTTTCAATATAATGATTTTTACTCAATATATCCCACAAATTTTGAAAATAAGCAGAACAGTTTTAATACCTAAAAAAATTCAGATTTAATTAACATAGATAATTGGAGTCCTATAACTATTTCATCATTGCTTCTTAGAATAATTAATAAATGGATAGCCAATAAATTAAATTCTGTTTCAATAAATAAATTACAAAGGGGTTTTACTTCTGTTGACGGATGTTTTCTTAATAATATTTCCCTCAAAAATATTTTTAAAAATAAAAGAAAAAAAGGAAAAGGATGTGCTATAATTTCTTTAGATATTAAAAAAGCATTTGACTCTATACTTCATTCTAGTATTATAAGAGCCATGAAAAGATTAAATATTGATTATAAAACAATTAATTATATAAAATCAAACCTAAATAATTGTAAAACTACTATCTTTTGTAATAATAATGAAATTTGTTCAATTAAAATTTGTCATGGTGTTAAACAAGGAGATCCTTTATCACCTATTTTATTTAATTTTGTAATGGACGAATTAATTGATATTATTGAAGAAAAAAAAAGGTATTGACATTGGCAATACTAATATATCTATTATGAGTTATGCTGACGATATGCTTTTATTAGCTAATAATGAACAGGGCGCAAAAATCCTTTTAAATGAAACATTAAAGTTTTTTAACAACAGAAAACTTTCTTTAAATATCAATAAATGTTCATCCTTAGTAGCTAATGTGGTTCCCTCTAAAAAAAAACTTATTTTACTTTTTCCGGCGACACTCTTTGTAATATTAAAAATTTAGATTTTCAATTAACCAAAATTGCAAAATCACCTCTAAAACCTTTTCAAAAATTTATAATAATAAAAAAATTTTTAATACCAAAATATATACATACAATGCAGAATCCATAAATTAATTGTAAAATTCTAAAAATAGTTGATAGAAAAATTAGAATGTCTATTAAAAGAATTTTACATTTACCTACATATTTGATCGATTCTGCATTGTACTGTTCTACAAAATTTGGTGGTTTAGGTATTTTTTCATTTTCGAAAAATGTTCCATTCGTTATGTTAAAACGTATAGAAAACTTAAAAAATTATTCCTATAAAACAAATATAATTCTGAATGAAGCTGGTTCATGGATTTTAAGAATTAAAAAGATGATCAATCCTAGATTTTCCAATCACAAAGAAATCATTAACCTTAATGCTGATAACCTCGAAAATTCATATTATGGTAATGGAACAAAAGAAGCAAAACATCACTATGCTTCAAATTCATACATAGATAACTGCCCTAATTATTGGACAGCAAATAATTACATTAATGCGATTAAATTAAGACTTAATTGCCTTCCAACCAGAGCTCTACCATACAACCCTATTAACATTCGTAAATGTAGAGCTGGATGCGACAAATATGAAAGTTTATGTCATGTCTTACAAAAATGCCCTTTAAACCATAATGTAAGGATTCAAAGACATAACTTTATAGCTAGCAAATTAAAATTAATGGCATTGAATAAAAAATGGGAAGTCTTGGATGAACCACACATAAGAAATGAAGAAGGAATTTTACAGAAGCCAGATTTGATTTTTATTAATAATGAAAATATTATTATATCCGATATTAGCATATCTTGGGAAGCCCCACGCAAATTAAATGAATCCTACGATTGTAACAAAGCTATATATAATACAACATCATTTATAAACACAATAAAAAAAAATATCCTGGAAAAAACATATCAGTATTACCCTTATTAATTGGTGCTAGAGGATTTTGGTGTTCCTATAACAATTATCCACTGGAAAAACTTAATATCTATAAATTTTCTAACATTACATAGCTAATCCATTCTACATTAAGAGGTGGATGTATAATTTACAACAACCACATGCGTAAAGTTTGGGATTAACAAATCCATAATTTCCTGTTACCTATGACAAAAATCTTCATAGAGGAATAATTTTTAAGAAAGATCACTTTAATTCAATTAATTTATTGTAATCTTAACTAAATAAAATTTATAATAGCCAAATGCCTCGTCATCTAATTAGTGACGCGCATGAATGGATTAACGAGATTCTCATCCGTCCCTACCTACTATCTAGCGAAACCACAGCCAAGGGAACGGGCTTGGAAAAATTAGCGGGGAAGGAAGACCCTGTTGAGCTTGACTCTAGTTTGGCACTGTAAGGAGACACGAGAGGTGCAGCATAGGTGGGAGACGGGACCGTGCGATAGAGCGCCTCGAGCGGCGATCACCCCCGTCGCCAATGAGATACCACTACTCCCGTCGTTTCCTTCCTTACCCGATCGCGCGGAGCGCGTGCCCCGCCGTCCGCATTCGGCGCGATGAGCGTCGGCCACGACGTTCTCGCATCAAGCGCACCTTTGGCTTTTAAGAGTTTTAAGCAAGAGGTGTCAGAAAAGTTACCACAGGGATAACTGACTTGTGGCGGCCAAGCTTTCATATCCACGTCGCTTTTTGATCCTTCGATGTCGGCTCTTCCTATCATTGCGAAGCAGAATTTGCAAAGTGTCGGTTTGTTCATCCGCTGATCGGGGAACGTGAGCTGGGTTTCGACCGTCGTGGGACAGGTTAGTTTTACCCTACTGATGAAGCTGTCGTTGCGATAATAATTCTGCTCAGTACGAGAGGAACCGCAGGGTCGGACAATTGGTTAAGCACTCGCCCGAGCGGGCGTTGGTGCGAAGCTACCATCCGTGGGACAAGGCCTGAACGCCTCAAAGGCCACATCCCGTCTAGACGAAGGATGCAACGATTACAATCTTAGGAGTTTCGGGAGTCGAAAGGCTCGGAAACCTCCTTAGGCCGTCGGTTCGCCTTTTGCGTGGACGTCGACGGTCACCAGTGCCCTTTAGTCACAATGGAGAAACTCGAACGGCGACGGGATCTCTCCGTTACGTCCGCTCGATCTCCGACGCGATCGACCAGGGGTTACTATTCGATGTCGAAACTCGGAATCGTCTGTAGACGACTTACGTACTCGGCGGGGCGATCTGTTGAGACCAGGCCCTTAGCTGGGGGATTCGTTGTCCTAGAGGACGACAAACCCCCCCCTTCTTGCGAAAGCTTTCTTTTTACTTTTTTTCCGTCGCCATAGTAGCGAGAGCGAGAACGAGAGGGAGAGACGGATAAGGATAAGGAAAAATCGACCAACTACTCGCACAAAGAATGTGTCGCCTTTCATGAAAGGCCCATACCACAGTGCGAGAATAAAATTAAATAAATAAAATAAAGTTAAATAAATAAATAAATAAATGAATGAATTAAGTAGAGAACGAAGAAAGTGTAGCGACCACCAATGCACTTACATAAGAACTAATTAAGTATTAGAAGAAAGAAAGAAAGAAAGACGGAAAGTGTAAATGTCTTGAGAGAGGGCGTTGTTGGCGAGAGGCGTGTGGGCGTCCGACGGGGTAGAGTGGAGCAGATCTCCCCGAGCCCAGCGCCGCCAGTTCGCCGCACTCGCACTCGATGACACGCGCTGCGATCCCGCGTACCCGAGCCCTGCTTTGAAGCACGATCGCGGTCGTCGCGCCGTCTCTCGGCGCGGTGAACCTTGTGCGATCGAACGTTCATGTCGCGACCACCACGGTGGTCTAGTCACGCTAGAAACTTGCAAATGCTCGCCACGTACCGAGCGAGGATAGGCGACGTTCGCCGCGTCGCGTCGTCGTTCCTTCTCGCACTTCACCGTCTCGGCCCAATGGTGGCTTTACGGCTCGGTTTCGAGCCGTCGGTGATTGCGGGACGCGTGGGGGCGATAGGGGTGGCGGCGGAGGCGCCGGCGCGTCGCGGAGGTGACGCGTCGAAGAACGCTAAAGAAGGCAGGCCCGTCGAACGCGCGCTTTGCGCGTCTTCGAGCGCCCCACGAACAGTGGTGTTACGAAGCGAACGTCGAACGCGACCGCCCGTCGCTTGCGTCGAACGTGCGCTCCGCGCGTCGTCGTGTCGATGGTGGCCGCGCTTCTTGTTGTTGTTGTAGTTGTTGTCGTTTTAGAACGGCCAGCTCGCGCGCGCGCGCGCGGCGTGCGTCGGCCCTCCCGGCCGGATTGGTATCGTTCGACCGACGTTACCGATACCTAATGCGCGGGGAGGGATGTCGGCGTTCGCGCCGTCGTTGCGGCGGCTCTACGCACGCAGACGCACACACGTACACGATCGTCGTATCTCGCAGTGCGGCGAGCGACGCTCCGAACGGAGCGCGCGGACCGTCCAGACGAGAGGAGAGGGAACTCTTGCGACCGAAGAGGAACAGTTCACGCAGTTCCCTGGTTGATCCTGCCAGTAGTCACATGCTTGTCTCAAATATTAAGCCATGCATGTCTCCGTACAAACCGAAACAAGATGAAACCGCGAAAGCCTCATTATATCAGTTATGGTTCATCAGATCGTACTCACATTTACTTGGACAACTGTGGTAATTTCAGAGCTAATACATACAAACAAGTTCTCATAGTTCTACAACAAAAACTTATACCAACTATGACAAACCTAATGAACGAATGCCTAAGGCAGGGGAAAATACCATCCATCTGAAAGCAAGCCGAACTAATTGTTATATCTAAAAACAAGGAAAAAGACCAGACAAACCCCGACAATTATAGACCTATATGCCTCCTCAACACGTTGGGGAAGACATTTGAAAGATTACTAACTAAAAGAGTACAAGAACTAAGGAAGGTTAAAAACCACCCAAATCAATACGGATTCAGGGAAAACAAGTCCACTGAGGACGCGCTCAATAAGGCATTAAAACATATACATAGTTCGAAAGACAAATATTGCCTTGCAATATTTGTAGACATAAAAGGGCCTTTAACAATTTATGGTGGCCCTCACTGTTTGCAGGACTGGGTGAATTGGAATGTCCCTTAAACTTATATAAAAGTTTAAGGATCTATTGCCAGGACAGGTACGTCATAATGAACAGTGAAACACAAAAAGTACAAAAGAGAATAACCAAGGGATGCCCACAGGGGTCGATTTCCAGACCACTGTTTTGGGACATTCAAATGGATGACCTACTGAATTTGCTCGGAGTAACAACAGAAGTATCGCTGGCTATCGCATACGCCGACGATGTTCTGGTTCTTGTGACGGGCAATTCAGTTAGGGAGATTCAACAAAAATCCAAAATAACTCTAGACAAAATGCACAATTGGAGCACAGAAAATAAATTGAGAATCTCAAAAGAAAAGACAACATATGCCCTCCTACAAGAAAGACTTAAGGGCAGACTTATGATACATATGGACCAAAAGCCCATAAAAAGAACCATTACGACTAAATACTTAGGAATAAACATAGACGAGAGACTAAAGTTTGAAGAACATGTCCAAAGCACATGCGCAAAAGCTAAAACAATAATGCACGCGGTAGCGAGCATCGCGCAAAGAAATTTCAAAATACCACTGGATAGGACAAAAATATATCTGAACTCAATAGTGTCATATGCAGCAATTGCATGGGCACACAGAGTCAAAATAGTTAAAATCAAACAAAAGATAAACGCAACACAAAGGGGGATACTAATTAGACTCACGGGGGCCTACAGGACAACCTCCTTGGACCCTCTGGGTGTAATACTAGGTATACTCCCACTTGACCTTACAATTTTACAAAGAGCCTGAAACTACTGGAGGAAGAAAGAAAATCAGAGAAAAGTAGAAGAATTAATTGTCATAAGAGCATACACAAAAACAGAGATAAAAGAAAGGATTATAAACATATGGCAAGATAGGTGGGATAAGTGGAATACAGGAAGGAGAGTATATAACTTTACACCAAATATCAAAGAATGGTTGGGCAATAAACACATGGACCCGTCAGAGGGGTTGATACACTTCCTAACAGGGCACGGCCCTTACCCTACCTATAGGAAGCACATAATATTTGACTGCAGGGCAGATGAGGACAAACTGAGCATACAAAGAAGTAACATAACAGAATACAACACCAAAATCGCACTAACAACAATAGAAGGTTTCGCAGCCATAAACCAACTGGCAGAAACGGCAACTAAAATCGCCAACGAAAAATACGCGGAACTCAAGCAACAAAAAGAGAATCCAAGAATAACGCCAACAACAACCTATGTAGACGAGCCCCCTGGAATGCCAGAAGTGTAAATTTCTGAGACCAGCGAGTCAAAGATAACACGATAAAGACAACATAATAAACAAAGATAGACAATATAATAACTAGTGTAAAAGTGAACGGACAATAAATTAGTATGTAGCTAGATATAAGTAGTTAGATTAGTAGATGTATGGAAACTGCATGCAAAATAAACTAATATATATAGTATAGAAAGGTGCAAATTAACAGACTATAAAGTAAAAAGTAGAACAGCATGCAGGAGTAGATGAGTAAAAACAGTAGTAATTAGGAGCACTCGAGAGCATGTTTATAACTCGAGGGCAAAAAAGGTGCAACCACAAAAAGAAAAAGTCTTGTTCCGTCTTTTCTTCTTCTTTTGCTTTTAGATAAGTAGGCAAACACTAATGTAAACAAATAAAGGGGCAAATAACGGTATGGCATATAATCATAGACACCATACCAGCAATTTCAGAGGGCCACTTGATTGGTAAACCCATTATATAAATGGGCGCCAACTACGTCCTAAAAAAAAACATGCAAACAACCCTCAGAGGGCCTCATTTACTTTTTAACGGAACACGGCCCCTACCCTACCTACCGTAAGAGAATGACTCACACAAATATAGACGTCTGTATTTGTGGTGAAATCGGAATACCAGAACACATATTATTCGACTGCAAAGCGGACCAAGAACAAACAGAACCGCTCAGAAACAGTTTAGTAGGTAAAAACATTAAAATCATGCTAACAACCCCACAGAACTTTGCAGCAATCAATCAACTGGCCAACGCAATAACAAAAATCGCCAAAGAAAGATATGCGGAACAAAAGCACAGTATGAATAAAGAACAACAAACACCTACATAAGTGTGCGAAGAACACCCCTTGGAATTCCAGGAACTTAATTCCTGAGACCAGGGAGTGGCTACCCAATAGCGACAACCACCAAGATATCAAATAAAAGATAAGTACAATGGTGAAGGGACAATATAGTTTTAGAAGTAGGAGTAGCAAGTAAGTTAGTATATAAGTAGATTAGAAACCGCATGTACATTCAAAGTAGAAGTCGCAAAACAGTAATGTAGTTAAATGCATGTAACTAGGAAAGTAGATAAATAAAGAATAAAGTAGTAACAAAGCATGTAGGATTAGATGAGTAGGAACAGTAGATGTAGGAAAAAGCATAATGAGTGCATGTGTTAACTCAAATGCTTAAAAAGTAGATGCATGTAAATTAACCAAGTGGAAAAAAGTAATAAAGGTAAAGGCATAAACACGGTATGATGTATACATAAAAGAAATCATACCAATAAATTCAGAGGGCCACTTGTGGTTAAACCATGATTTATCATGGGAGCCACCAACGTCCTCATTAATAATAAAAAAAAAGAAAAACATGCAAACAGAACTCCGACCGGAGACGGAAGGAGTGCTTTTATTAGATCAAAACCAACGCGGGCGGCGCGGGCCGGCGGCCTCGGTCGTCGCGTCCTCGCCGTCTCAAACATAGATCGCACGGCGAATCTGAATAACTTTATACCGATCGCACGGTCACGCACCGGCGACGCATCTTTCAAATGCCTGCCTTATCAACTTTCGATGGTAGGTTATGCGCCTACCATGGTTGTAACGGGTAACGGGGAATCAGGATTCGATTCCGGAGAGGGAGCCTGAGAAACGGCTACCACATCCAAGGAAGGCAGCAGGCGCGCAAATTACTCACTCCCGGCACGGGGAGGTAGTGACGAAAAATGACGATACGGGACTCATCCGAGGCCCCGTGATTGGAATTAGCACACTTTAAATCTTTTAACGAGGATCAATTGGTGGGCAAGTCTGGTGCCAGCAGCCAGCTCCAATAGCGTATATTAAAGTTGCTGCGGTTAAAAAGCTCGTAGTCGAAATTGTGTCCTCGGCCGCCGGTTCGTCGCTCGCGACACCAACTGGCGCGCACGCTGGACGTCCAGCCGGTACTACGAACTCGCCTACGGGGTGCTCTTAACCGAGTGTTCAGGCGGGGGCCGGCAACGTTACTTTGAACAAATTAAAGTGCTTAAAGCAGGCTAAATTGCGCTCGCATACACGCGCATGGAATTATCGAATAGGACCTCCGTTCTATTTTGTTGGGTTTTTTGTGGAACGACAGACGGAGGTAATGATCAATGGGTGCGGATGGCGGCATTCGTATTGCGACGTTAGAGGTGAAATTCTTGGATCGTTGTAAGACGGACTCAAGCTCGGCCGAGAGGCCCGGGTAATCCGCAGAAACTCCTTCGTGCTAGGGATTGGGGCTTGAAATTCTTCCCCATGAACGAGGAATTCCCAGTAAGCGCGAATCATAAGCTCGCGTTGATTACGTCCCTGCCCTTTGTATACACCGCCCGTCGCTACTACCGATCGAACGATTTAGCGAGGTCTTCGGACCGACGCCCGGCGGCCTACGGTCGACGGACGCGCCGGAAAATCGACCGAACTTGATCGTTTACAGGAAGTAAAAGTCGTAACAAGGTTTCCGTAGGTGAACCTGCGGAAGGATCATTAAAGACGTTCACGCGTACCGATCGCAGCAGCTCTTCGGATCCGCCGGTCCGACAGAAGCGCGCGCGCGTACACGGCGAAACGTGCCCGAGTAGGGGTCGGATGCGCGTGCCGCGCGCGAGGTAACTCGCGACGGCCGGTCGCGCGCCTCCGGCCGAGATCCGACGACGGAAGGAGAGGAGACCGGACCACCCTCGCGATGGCGCGACACCGAGGGTCCTCCCTTCGGTCGGGACCGAAACCGCCGCAGACGTCAGGTACGCGGGACTTGCGATCGCTCGTCCTCCGCAGCCGCCGGTGGCAAACGTGGACCGTCGACGACGTCGTTCGTCGGTCGCGTAGTCGACCGAGGTGCCGGCCGGGGGGCCGTGTCGCTCCTTCTAGCGACGTGCGAAGGTGGTCGCGACGTCACGCGAGAGACTCTCGCTCTCGGACTTTCGCGACTCGTCTTTGCGAACGAACACACCAGAGACACCGCCCACGGTCGCTCGCTCGCGAGAGTGCGAGAGAGACGGGCGGCACCACAAAAGAATACTTCGAACGGTGCATCACTCGGCTCGTGGGTCGATGAAGAACGAAGCTAAATGCGAGTCTTAGTGTGAACTGCAGGACACACGAACATCGACGATTCGAACGCACATTATGGTCCGGGAAACGCTACGGTCGTCCCGGGACCACGTCGGGCTGAGGGTCGTTTTCCACGGAGGCCGACTGACCGCGCGCCACTTTGCACCGCGCGAGGTTAGATCCGGCCTGCTCAGTCTGCTTTTGCTTTGGGCGTTTTCAGGACCCGTCTAGAAAATACGGACCCTCGGACCTTGAAAATCCGGGAGAGGGCCACAAGGAGCGCCCGTGCCGGCTCGTACCTATATCCGCAGCCGGCCTCCAAGGTTAATAGCCTCTAGTCGATAGAATAATGTAGGTAGGGACAAGGATTGGCTCTGAGGGTCGGGGGGCGTCGTGCATGGCGCGGCAGCGGACGGATTGAGTTAGGCGGCGGCCCGTTCCACCCACACGGGTGGGGCGTGGCGACAGCCGATCCGACCTCGGAACCGCGTTCGCAGGCTGCCCGCGAAAACGTCAAGCTGCGGGGCCTCGCGCAAGCGGCCGGGGACGCCGTCGGTAGGAGCGGCTCGGAGTTTTAAAAGCGGCGCTCTTTGGGCTCGCGATACTCGCGGGACGTTACCCCTTCGACCGCCGACAAACAACCCACTCAGAACTGGCACGGGCAAAGGGAATCCGACTGTCTAATTAAAACAAAGCATTGCGATGGCCTCAAAGGGTGTTGACGCAATGTGATTTCTGCCCAGTGCTCTGAATGTCAACGTGAAGAGAATTAAGCAAGCGCGGGTAAACGGCGGGAGTAACTATGACTCTCCTAAGAGTCCGTCATCAGAATGAGGCAATTAAATTATAACTACCACTTAATTTCAGTGAAACGGAATAGATAAGTACAGTGTATCACATTAAATGTTTTCACTCTTGTAACTTAAGAGAGTCAACCCTAATCCCGCCGTTTATAGGCCAGGAAAGACAGTGATTAACTCTACTCAGATTGAGGACTTTTACCAATTAAATTATATGTACGACTTAATGTCACTATAATGGATTTATTAGATTCGGAATACAGAATACAAGATGTATCCCGTTTGTATAGTAAGAGAGTCAACCTTACCCTCGCCGTTTACCTGCGAGGCAAGATACTTGAAAAACAATCATCAGAATGAGGTTATATGGCCATTAAATTATAACTACGACTTAATTTCAGTGAAACGGAATAGATAAGTACAATATATCAGTTTAAACGTTTTCACTTTTGTAACTTAAGAGAGTCAACCCTACTCCCGCCGTTTATCTGTCAGGCAAGACACGTGATTAATTATATTCAGATTAAGGATTTTTAGCCATTAAATTATATGTACGACGTAATGTCACTATAAAGGATTAATTAAATTCGGAATACAGAATACAAGATGTATCTCGTTTGTATAGGAGAGAGTCAACCTTACCCCGCCGTTTACCTGCGAGGCAAGATACTTGAGAAACTATCATCAGAATAAGGTTATATGGCCATTAAATTATAACTACGACTTAATTTCAGTGAAACGGAATACTTAAGTACAGTATATCAGATTAAATGTTTTCACTCTTGCAACTTAAGAGAGTCAACCCTACTCCCGCAGTTTATCTGCCAGGCAAGACACGTGATTAACTATATTCAGATTGAAGATTTTTAGCCATTACATTGTATGTACGACTTAATGTCACTATGACGGATTAATTAAATTCGGAATACAAGATGTATCTCGTTTGTATAGTAAGAGAGTCAACCTTACCCCCGCCGTTTACCTGCGAGGCAAGATACTTGACAAACTATCATCAGAATGAGGTTATATCGCCATTAAATTATAACTGCGACTTAATTTCAGTGAAACGGGGTAGATGAGTACAGTATATCAGTTTAAACATTTTCACTTTTGTAACTTAAGAGAGTCAACCCTACTCCCGCCGTTTATCTGCCAGGCAAGGCACGTGATTAGTTATATTCAGATTGAGGATATTTAGCCCTTAAATTATGTGTACGACTTGATGTCACTACAACGGATTAATTAAATTCGGAATACAGAATACAACATGTATCTCGTTTGTATAGTAAGAGACTCAACCTTACTCCCGCCGCTTACCTGCGAGGCAAGATACTTGACAAACTGTCATCAGAATGAGTTTATATGGCGATTAAATTATAACTACGACTTAATTTCACTGAAACGGTATAGACAGGTACAGTGTATCAGTTTAAACGTTTTCACTTTTGTAACCGAAGGTAGTCAACGTTACACACGCCGTTTATCTGCCAGACAAGACACGTGATTAAGTATATTCAGATTGAGGATTTTTAGCCATTAAATTATATGTACGACTTAATGTCACTATAACGGATTTATTAAATTCGGAATACGGATTACAAGATGTATCTCGTTTGTATAGTAAGAGAGTCAACTTTACCCCCGCCGTTCAAGGACACATTTAGATCAAAATTTAAAGCTAAAAATAGAAGTTGCTAAGTCATCATACTACAATTCGTAGAAATTTAAATCTACTCCACTTGAAGTAGGTCATGAGTTCATTGAAGGTGAATACTCCACTTCAAGGTTACGACTTTCAAAACTTCAAGATCATTCAGAGGTCAACAAGAGTAACGACTCGGTGTTAAAATGAGAGGGAATATATATATATATATATATATATATATATATATATATATATATATATATATATATATATATATATATAAGATTGCCTCTTTGTGAGAAAGATATCATTGATAAAGTAGTGAACGTACGTAACTGGTTATTCATATAAAATATATTTCAAAGAAAATGGTGAAAGTAAATTATCGCAAGTAAAAACTCTCAACAAGAAAATTAAAAAGGTGCAGAGGGAATTATTATATCGATATAAGGGACAGCAAGAAATAAATGAACTTTTAAAGAAAATTAGAGAAGTAATGAGAACGTTGGAAATGTACGAGGTGAACCTGAAGATGAAGAGTTTAAAAATATGAAGTGACATATAGTTGCAAAATAAATAAGTAATGTGTTATGAAGATTGATTTAACTATATTATAAAATCATAAGTTCGCATTTTCACATATAAATTTCTAATGCTTGTTTTAAGAAAAGTATGTACATTTTTAAATCATGTAAAATTTGGAGATTTTGTTCATATTCTAAATATTACGTTACCGAGTTAGATGTTTCATTACGGAAATTTATATCCTATAAGAAGAAGAATCTTTTAAAAACTGTATTTAGGTATAATATTTAATGAAATAAATGGATAATCATGTAACGAAAAAAATTATTTATGCAACTGTTTGTAGCGCAAGTTGTCTGCATGTGAGTAATATATTCAATGAAGTATCACTTTTAACTGTATCATACAATTTACTGTTTATGTTTAATTCCACATGTAAAATTGCAATCCTTTTTTGGTTCATAATCTGTACACTTTATAGTGGTAGATGAGGTGAATATTTTACCTTAAGGAAAAAAGTAAAAAGAATTAAAACATTTATTTTTTCAAAACCTCTACACTTTACTAAAAAAGACTAACCTATAACTAATTACTTAACATAAACTAAGGGTCCATATTGTCCAATGCCCTAAACACCAATTCGGCATTTCGCCCCGTCTTTTCAGCGTACAGCAACACTTCGGTAGCCTCAGCTAACTCCATCGTTAGTAGAGCCACACGATTTCAAATTTCAATCACCCGCTCCTGGTTTGAGATGTATAAGTCCTATATTATAAAATCATAAGTTCGCATTTTCACATATAAATGTCTAATGCTTGTTTTAAGAAAAGTATGTACATTTTTAAATCATGTAAAATTTGAGGATTTTGTTCATATTCTCAATATAACGTTACCGAGTTAGATGTTTCATTACGGAAATTTATATCCTATAAGAAGAAAAATCTTTTAAAAATTGTATTTAGGTATAATATTTAATGAAATAAATGGATAATCATATAACGAAAAAAAAATTTTATTTATGCAACTGTTTGTAGCGCAAGTTGTCTGCATGTGAGTAATATATTCAATGAAGTATCACTTTTAACTGTATCATACAATTTACTGTTTATGTTTAATTCCACATGTAAAATTGCAATACCTTTTTTGATTCATAATCTGTACACTTTATAGTGATAGATGATGTAAATATTTTACCTTAAGGAAAAAAAGTAAAAAGAATTAAAACATTTATTTATTTAAAACATCTACACTTTACTTACTTTACTAAAAAAAGAAAACTAACCTATAACTAATTACTTAATATATAAACTAAGGGTCCATATTATCTAATGCCCTAAACACTAATTCGGCATTTCGCCCCGTCTTTTCAGCGTACAGCAACTCTTCGGTGGCCACAGCTAACTCCATCGTTAGTCGAGCCACACGATTTCGACTTTCAGTCACCCGCTCTTGGTTTGAGATGTATAGTTCTCAAATCCATTCTAAATTCGTCTCCCTTAATCGATTTAACCTGACAACAGGCTCGAGGGGTTGGCCTGTCTCGGGGAGCTGCTGTCCTTGGGACGGTATGTCCAGTAGGGTTAAATTTTTTCCCCCACGCATCCACCCCGGTGTTGCAGTCACGGTAGTAGCAGGAGTGATACTGTAAGTGGAAAATAAACCATATTAATAATGCAATAACTAAACATACATTAAGAAATAAGTAACTTACTTTTCAAAGTAGCGGGTAAAATCGTCCTCTATATCGCTATCCCGGATGCTGATAACCGGGATATCAGCAGGCGGTGGCTGAGGTAGCGATACAGAAGATTGTAGTAACAAATTCTGTAGAATTTGAGGTTTTTGCTCGTTATTCTTGGTTTTCTTGAGACTAAATTTGGTTATATATATATATATATGTATATAGACTATTATGTGCACGTACATATAATAACTGAATAAGAAGTGTAATGTTCAAATTATATATACGTATAGGTTTTGTTAACGTTGACAAAACAAGCGGAAATGGTAAGGATAATGAACGAACATATGTGTCAGCCTTTTGTTAACTTTTATACGTATACGTTTTGTTAACGTTGGCAAAACAAGCAAAATTGATAAGGATAATGAACGAACATGTGTCAGCGTTTTGTTAACTTTTATACGTATAGGTTTTGTTAACGTTGGTAAAACAAACGGAAATGATAAGGGTAATGATCAAACATATGTGGGAATAGTTCGTTAACTTAAATAAGATTAAGGGACTAAACCAAGGTGAATATGTGATCTATAAAATTGGTAGTAAATACCTAAAATTTTTTATCGACATCCAGTATAGACAATTTTAGGGGTGTCAAATTACATTTTTTGGCAATTTTGGGGTGTCAAATTACATTTTTTTTGGCAATTTTGGGGTGTCAAATTACATTTTTTGGCAATGTTGGGGTGTCAAATTACATTTTTTGGCAATTTTGGGGTGTCAAATTTACATTTTTTGGCAATTTTGGGGTGTCAAATTACATTTTTTGGCAATTTTGGGGTGTCAAATTTACATTTTTTGGCAATTTTGGGGTGTCAAATTACATTTTTTGGCAATTTTGGGGTGTCAAATTATATTTTTTGACAATTTTGGAATGCCAAATTACATTTTTTGGCAACTTTTGGGGTGTCAAATTACATTTTTTGGCAATTTTGGGGTGTCAAATTACATTTTTGGCAATTTTGGGGTGTCAAATTTACATTTTTGGCAATTTTGGGGTGTCAAATTTACATTTTTTGGCAATTTTGGGGTGTCAAATTACATTTTTTGGCAATTTTGGGGTGTCAAATTTACATTTTTTGGCAATTTTGGGGTGTCAAATTACATTTTTTGGCAATTTTGGGGTGTCAAATTATATTTTTTGACAATTTTGGAATGCCAAATTACATTTTTTGGCAACTTTTGGGGTGTCAAATTACATTTTTTGGCAATTTTGGGGTGTCAAATTACATTTTTGGCAATTTTGGGGTGTCAATTTACATTTTTTGGCAATTTTTTTTGGAGGTCATTCACCTCACGGAAAAAGAAATCATTCGCGCTTCGCGCGAAGGTAACTCTAAGCGCTTTGGTTGACAATCTCTTACGGCATTGAAAAGCGGTCTTGGTACATTATGTATTGTCTTATGCGCTTTACTATTTTATAACTTTGCTCTATTTTTTATCTTTTGAAGGACATCAATGTGCCATGAACTCGTTGACCTTCGGGTTATTGTACCCTCTATCGTTAACTTGAAAAGGTATATAAACCGATGATGTACGGTAAGATGACAGATATCGCAGCTTAAACTTAAAGAGCGATTGCCTTCCGAAAATTGTCTTTGTAATAGTCCTAAAGTGTTTTTGTAGTCTGAAAATAGTTAACAAAACGGTTACTCCCCAGTTACGCTGATTTAAAATTGTTCGTGTGTGTGAATTTAAATAATACTCGTTTGCCTTGAATATTATAGCTTCTAAGGTAAATAAGCAATTAAAATAATTAGATATGAATATAAATTGGTTTCGGTTACAAGTACTGAATTAATTAAGGTAATTCGCAATGCTATTAAATTATTGAAAACTAAGGACGAAATAACCAGACATATTCATATGTTAAGAAATATCAGGTATTTAAAAAAAATTATTAAAATTCAAATGTATACTGTAAATGAAAATCCGCGTAGACTTGAAGGTAATTTATCAATTCTCAAATGTTACCTGACAAAATTAAACCAATTTAGATAAAAGAGGCGCTGGTGTAGCAATCAGTTCACGTAACTTGCAGTGGCACGATGTACAATCCTGCTTCAATGGTAGATTACTTACAGGTATTATAGTCAATTTAAATATTAAAGACCCGTTAGTATTCTTGAAATGTGCTTATAAAAGTTTTTCGAGAAAAATTAATGCAATGTTACGGCAATCAATGCTGAAAGTAAATGTTGTTTTATCCTGTCATTTCATTCAACCCCAAAACCTTGAGCTTGACTTAAAAACGTTTGCATCCAAAAATGCAATTATAGATGTTGGTACCGATCTTAAACAATGGTACAAAACTCATGTATTCGATAAACTGCAAGCAAAATTAGAAGAGTTTGCGGAAAGGGATTCGGGATGGGCGTTGCAAGAAATTTTACACTTAAAGGTTAATATTAATAGTTACATTCCTATAAGGGGAGGCGTTTCAACGTATGTTAAAGTACCTAATTTCATATCAATGAAGAGGGCAGTTGTTAATGTAAAAAATAATGACGAATATTGTTTCTTGTGGGCCATAGCATCTGCTTTATTCCCAGTACAAAATCATAACGATAGAGTTAACAGTTATCCTCATTTTAGAGATATTTTAAATTATGAATCCATTCAGTTTCCTATTAAATTCAACGACATCAGCAAATTTGAAAAGTTAAACAACCTTTCCATTAACTTATATTGTGTAAAGGGTAAAAAACTGTTTCCATTTTTATTAAGTAAGAACCAAATAAATAACAGAGAGTCAATTAATTTATTGATTTTACCTTGCGATTCAAATAACGAATGTGGTACAGAAGAAGAAGAAGGCATACCAAGTTACATTAATAATAATAATAATAATAGTAATATACTTTATCACTTTACATGGATAAAAAATATGTCAGCTTTGTTTGCCAAGCAACTATCCAATAGGGATCATAAATTTTTTTTTTTGTAATTGATGTCTGAATCATTTCTCCACAAACATTCTTTTAGAAAAGCATATTACTCATTGTCATAAAATTAATACGTGTTACTGTAGATTACCGATGAGTGACGATGAAAAACTTTTAGAATTTAAACATTTCACATATCAAGAAATAGTACCGTTCGTCATTTATACAGACCTTGAAAGCATACTCGAAAAATCCTCTCTGGTATATGACGAAGGAAGTAATACACGTGTATGCAAAAAACATGTTCCCTTTAGTATAGCTTATTATTTGAAATGTTCTTATAACAATTCACTATCTAAATTTCAATTGTACAGGGGTGAGGATTGTATTACGTGGTTTGTTAATGAATTATTAAATTTGGCGTATTGGGTTAACAATATATTTAATACGGTTGTACCAATGGATAATCTAACACAAGATCAGATTGAAGATTTTGAGAACGCAGTGGCATGTCATATTTGTAGGAAACCGTTTACGGGAGATGATATTAAAGTTAGAGACCACGATCATTTGACAGGAAAGTATAGATCCGCGGCACGCATAAGTTGTAATTTAAATTTTAAGGTCTATCATGTTATACCTGTAGTATTTCACAATCTTAGTGGTTCACACTTTATTATTCACGATTCAGCAAAGGGTTTTCCGGGCCAGGTCAAACTTTTACCGTTAAATAAAGAAAAATACATTTCTTTCACTAAATTGGTAGATAATACAAGGATACACTATAGGTTTATTGACTCCTATAGTTTCATGAGTAGCAGTATTGAGAAATTGTCATCATATTTGGAAAATGATAAAAAAAATATTACCCGATCAAATTGCATTAATGATAATGAATTTAATTTATTAGTACGTAAGGGAGTCTTTCCGTATGAATATGTTGACTCTTGGGATAAACTTAATGAAACTATTTTACCTCCTAAAACTGCATTTTTTAGTCAGCTTCATAATGAAGATGTTACGGATGAAGATTATATGCATGCCGTTAATGTTTGGAATACGTTTAGACTTGAAACGTTAGGTAAATACTCGGATTTATATCTAAAAACAGATGTTTTACTTTTGGCGGATGTTTTTGAAAATTTTCGTCAAACCTGCTTAAGTGCATATCAACTGGACCCTCTTTATTATTATACCGCACCAGGTTTGGCATTTGATGCAATGCTAAAAATTTCTCAAGTTAGATTAGAACCTTTAACCGATATCGACAAGGTTATGTTCATCGAAAGAGGTATTAGAGGAGGAGTATTGCAGTGTTCCAACCATTACGCGAAAGCTAATAATAAATACATGTGTGAAAGCTACAATTCTAGTGCCCCAACGAGTTTTTTAATTTATTATGATGTTAACAACCTTTATGGAAGAACAATGAAAGAATTTTTACCATATGGTAAATTTTCTTTCATTGACGAGCCCAATATTGAACGTATATTAAATAATCCTAACAATTCAGACATTGCTTACATCATAGATTGTGACTTGGATTACCCCACAGAGTTGCACGAGTCCCATAGCGATCTACCTTTGGCACCTGAGCACATGATACCCCCAGCCTCGTATTCCAAATCCAAATTGAAGAAATTATTGCTCACATTGTATCCAAAACGAAACTACGTTCTTCACTATAGGAATTTAAAAATGTATTTAGAGCAGGGATTAAGACTAGTTAAAGTAAAGTTTTGCGTTTCAAACAGTCAGCGTGGTTAAAAACATATATAGATTTGAACACAATGTTAAGACAGGCATCAAAAAATGAATTCGATAAGAATTTTTGTAAATTAATAATTAATAGCGTCTTTGGTAAACTTGTGGAAAATGTGCGCAAATATAAGGATGTGCGTTTAGTTACAAAATGGGAAGGTCGCTTTGGGGCTCGCGCACTTATATCTAAACCCAATTTTCACAATTGTACTATATTTGACAACGACATGGTTATAATAGAAATGAACAAATTGGAAGTTTTTTTGAATAAATCTATATATGCAGGATTTTCGGTATTAGATGTTTCTAAAACCTTTTTGTATGATTTTCATTATAATTATATTTTAACGAAATTTAAAAATAATGTCAAACTCTTGTATACAGACACAGACAGTCTTGTGTATGCCTTCTCTGTACCCGACATATATCAGAGTATGAAAGAGGATATTAATAGATTTGATACCTCAGACTATGATCCTGATAACGTTTATAGCATTTCATTAGTTAACAAAAAAGTGCCAGGATTAATGAAAGACGAAAATAACGGTAAAATTATGTTAGAGTTTGTTGGTTTACGCTCAAAAATGTATGCATACTTTGTTAACCAACACGGAGTTGATTATAAAAGGGCTTTGTTCGACTGTAAGATTGTAAAGCGCCACCAGCGTCTTATAAGATCAAACAAACATTCGGTGTTTACAATAAAACAAAATAAGGTGGTTCTTAGTCCTTATGATGATAAAAGGTTAATACATTTTGGTTTAACCGATACTCGTCCTTGGGGATTTAATGTTACATGATCTTATACCTTTCTTTTGTTGTTGTAGACATTTTAAAATGAGTAATCAACAATCTCTAGAAAAACAAATGGATGATGAATTGCAACATTCTTCGCAATAAATTTATAAGAAATCTTTGAGGCGTGCCTTAATGGGGAAGGGATCTGTAGAAGTTTATACGCTAGTTCTTAACATACTTCGGAATATTGTAATACCTGATGAATGCTTTAAGTGGTATGCTGAGAATGCAGATGGAGCGTGTATCGATACGATTAACACGTTATTTAACGTAAAGGTTAAGTTAGACAGTTATATTAAAATGTCAGTAGAAGTTTGTATAGAAAAAGCTTTTATAACTGATATAGAATTAGAAAACGTACTTGGTCAAATTAATGTTTCCTTAAATTTAAAAGTTTCTTTTAAAAGATATGTATGTAACTTGCTAAACGATAATGACCATTGCCATTACCTTACACCTACCGTACAATATAGTATCGAAAATGTTAAGAAACATTATCATGACATTACTTGGGTTACTAACGAATTTATTTCAACTGCTGCTTATTATGCTAATTGTAAATCACTTAAGCTATATATCGATGTAATTAATGAACAAAACTTGAAATACACTTTTGAACCGTCGGAAAATTATGAACATTTCACAATATATAACTGGATTCTAGAAAACGTTGAAAAAGGTCGGAGATTTCAAGGAGAACGGTTAGGTTGGACAAGCGGACCTGACTCGGGGAAGTGGCCATCAGTAAAGTTTGAGGACTACATAAACACTTTAGGTGTAATATGTAAGATAATTAGGTATTAAAAAAAATAAAACAAAATATATGTATGTATCAGTATGTTTTTTATTAATAAATAATGAAAATTACAATTGGTCTTTTATTATTATTATTATTCTCACAGAAATTACATTCTACGTTAGTTCCTTAAGTACACTATGTTACAATAATGTATATTCATATTAGTCGGTACCTATACAAGCGGGACATTTATATCCGTTATTAAACCAATAGTGATGCTTTCTACAGTAATTTAAATGTTCCAAAGTGCTTGTTGTTCTTACCGGCATTATTGAATTACAAATGAGCTTATTGCCTTACAATAATATGCTTACAAACCACTTTGTTATCATCGATCCATGAATATTCGTTTAATCCCAACCATTTTACGTATACTTTATTCTTTTTACGTCGAATGACCTTTTCCACCAAATACACATCCGGATATTTAACCTTTTGCAGTTCCTGTCTATAAAATCCTCCTAGTATATGTGCCCCTTTCATGTCTTCTAGCAAGTATGTGACCGGATTCGTTACACGTACTTTAACAATCTTGAAAAGTTCACTAGACCAATTTGGTATATAACCTTTATCAAATATGCTTTTAAATTTACTAATGCGGACTATGTTACCCACCATGAATCGATTGTTTTTATTAAAGATTTTCAGATTCGAATATACATTAAGCGTTGTGTTAGCATTTACTTCGCTAGGTTTCATTTCGATTGTTCGATGTTCACGATTATTGTACTCTGTCGTCACTTCTTCGAGAAGTGCACCAATCCATACGTATTTTCCACGCAGCCCAAATTTTTTATACAGGGTATTCTTGATGGTCCTAATCACTGTTTCTGCTATGCTAGCTTTTTTCATGCTGTGGGTGGAATAGTGATTAATGTTATGTTTTATCATCAGATTAGCGAACTGCTTATTGTAGAACTCTTTTCCAGCACCTGTTTGCAGATTCTTAGGAGTCCATTCTTTAAAAATGGTTTGCATAGCGTTCGTAACGTCTGCACCCGTCTTCGTCTTCAAACCTCTAGTCCATAGGTATTTAGAGAAACAGTCGATAACTACCAGTATGTATCTGTAGCCCTTATTCTGTTTGACGTAAGGTATAAATTCAGCTCAATCGGCTTGCCATAGATCATCGAATCCTTTAATAATAGTGCGCCTACGAGGGAAATTTTTGCGTGCCGGTTTATGCAACTGGTTTACCACTAGTTCCATCCTTTATCAATTTGCTTAATGTTTCTTTAGTTGCATTTAAATATGCTTGTACTACCTCAACATAATTACGAACACCATCTATAAGCGACTTCACTGACTGAAGACAAAACTCGAGGTAGCCTTTATTTATGGCATCGGTGTCTTCTTGAGGATCGGCTACCTGTCTTAAGCGGTTCCCATTTAAATGGAACCTCGTCAGTTGATAGTGCTGTAAGGTTAGCGCGTCTTGACGTTCGATAGGATCGGCTACATTGCTTAAACGCTTATTTTCGACATTAAACTTACCATCCGTAATGAAGAATTGTGCTTTTAGCAGTTTATGGAATTGAGCGTGAACATGAGAACGTCCAAACTTGTCCATCGTTGCGCGAACTATAGTTGACTAAAAAAGTTTTCGGACGGTTTCTCAATATATCCATCTTCGTATAGTTCTTCCACGACTGATATGATATCATTGACGAGCCCAGTATTACAGGCCATTTTTTCAGCCCATAGGACCTCCAAATCTTGAATCAATTCATGCACGTCGTTCCAGTATTTGTATTCAACCGGTCGCCCAATTTCTTTGAATATTGTAACTTTGCCCCCCTTTTTCTCTTTCATCTCCACCTTCTCCAGTAAGGGTTTAATTATCCCTGTATATTTTTTGGCACGTGTACCTTTCAATTGTTCATCCGGGTTGTTATCACGACGAGCTGCATTAGTTGCAATTAAGATTTGTGTATAGTTCGCCTCGTCTTCGCTAGTTATTAGTCGTTTATCTGGTTCATTCATTATTATTAGATCATAGAGACCGCTCATACCATTATACCGAACCCCATTAATAACTAAATCCTTCCCGTCTATCTTTACAGGTGTCTTGCCAATTGCCCACTTATCGCTTGAAATGTCGTAAAGGACTCCATAAGTGGTATCAATTGCATTAGATGCATCGCTTAGCATGCGCTCTATGTATATCCGTGGTAATGGATCATATTGTTTTAGAAATTCTCTCGATGCAGCAGTATTGAGTACAATAGAATCGGTCGTAGTTGGTACATGTTCTTTTTCTTCTTCTTCCACTTGGGGTGTAATTTCTCCAATTACACTAGTCTCGAGGAACGATGGTGTCTCTTGAGGCAGAGGATTTCTTTGAAAATACGGAAGTTGTGCGAATGGACTAACATAATTAGTACTACTACTAAAAGAAGATGATCTTCGTTTGTTAATTCCTCGCAAATGATAAGGTATTGACGGTGTGGTACCATACTGCTGAATCGGCGACCTTTTCTTTTTGATGGGGGAGGAATGGCGTTTTGGCGACGGTTTTGTGAACACCTCCTCCTTCTCCTCCACATCCTCCGGCTCTGGCTTTACTAGCGGTTCGATTTTCTTTGCGATGTTTGCAAGTGGTTCAATGAGTGGTTTGTAAGCTTTAGTGAAATTTGTCTCTTTAGTAAATCGATCCTCCTTAAGATGATCATATTTTTGCTGTATAGCTTTACGAACTTGAATTATACGTTTCGTTAACGCTAATCTTTTGCTATCCATCGGTGCTGGTCAACAATAAAACAGATAAACAGGTCTAACAGGTAAATAAACGGCTCTGTTTAAAACAGGTATGTTATGTATCCTGTTGAAACGGGGGCTGTTTACTTGTAGGCTGTTTTTTCTCAAATGATATTTTAACGATACCGCTATGGTATTATATACTGATCGAAGCCTTTCCTAAAACGGCCGTTTTGTACTTCAGCGTCTTTATTTATTACCAGGAATCCGTATCGATTTCGCCAACTCTCTGAGCACATGTCTCGAAACAATTGCATGCTTACAATTGGGGCGACATGACCTTCATATATGTGACGCAAATTCAAATTATCCTGTTCGAAGAGCAATATCAAATTGGCGTTATCTCTAATCAGCTGTTTGGGGATTTTAGTATAGGTTTGACCCAAGTAGAAGCAGTCAATGTTATTATGACGTCCCATTGAAAAGTACGCTCTAATATGGTTTTGTTTTTCGCAAGCGATATCGTCAAAGATAAATACTGAATTGGGTTTTACCACGCTCGGTTCCATAATGTCAGTATTATTGCTGAAGCAATAATAACCAATATCTTTCATGGGATCTAGAATTTCACCCAAGAGTCGATATTTTTCTTGATTCAACGATTTTGAATAGACATACACGTGTTTGAAACGAAGACCGTTCGGTTCAGTTAGGAGACTCAGCATGGTGTTTGTTTTCCCACAATTGGAAGGACCACAAATTATAGCGCGTACGCTGTTTGGAAGTAACTCTCCATGCCGTTGTATCTCGATGTTTGCAGCTCGAGTTAAATCACCGAGATTTACAATAGGTAGTTTTTGAGTTTGAACCACTACTCGCATGTTGTTGTTGTTGTAGTTGATCAGTGTCTATCCCAAATAAAACTGCACAACTTGTCAATATGGTTCTTTATTTAATACATCTAATATTACAATAAATTATTACAACATATTATAGTTTTTTCACTTCTACCGTCAGAGGATTGTATTGCACTATGGAATCATGTAATATGAGGCAATAGGCAACGATACCGGCTTCAAATACCTCCAACTCTTCCATTTCAAGTTTTACATCTACAGTCGAGTGTTTTAGTGATTCATTTTGTTTGGAGCAATCCATTACGAATATTGGGCATGTCTTGAATTGCGAATAGTCAAACAATGCATCCTCATGATTGTTGATGGTATAATAGTCTCTACGAAAATTTAAATAATTTTGGTAGGCTATTATGTACTTGTTGACATTGAAATCCAAATGCATCGCTTCGTATGGGTAACTTTCCGAGCTGAGGTTTAACTTTAGATTGCGAATGTTTACGTTATCGAAATCGGCCGCTCTTTCTCCCGTTGAAAACTTCTTCCCCTTTTGAAAACCCACAATTGCCCATCGAGGCTTCTCCAATTGAGTGGAAGTTTTAATTGGCCATATATCCGACTGTGTCTGTTTTAAAGCTGGCAATTCGTATAGTTCCCATTGACGAAACGGAATCGTAATGGTTGTATTTTTATTGATTTTTTGGAACAGACTTAGTTTAGCACTGTCGCTTAGCATCACATGCGGAATCTTCCATTGAATTTTATTTAACGTTATTTTAGAGTCGTTTGCGGTACCCTTATAACAATCAGCATCGCTTCTGGAACGTATTAACACCAACTCCTGTCGCATGTTCACGATAACTTGTTGATAATCTTCCATACTTCCGAATATGTGTTTTAGACTTATACAGACGGTAAAATGTTTTTCTTTGTTGCTTTTAGCGTGTTCTACTTGTAATGGTTCCTCATTCTTCGGTGACCATCCCAAATGCTGTAAACCTTTGCTTTCATTCCATGTGTACGATACGTATCCTTTGAGTGCGGATGTTATACCCGGATTTCTACATGTATCCACTTTCTGACCTCCTAACTCGTAGCGTATTTTTTCGAAAAGGAATGGTGCAAAGTTGTCTGTTAGGTAACATGTTTTTACGCCGGCTCCTTCTACTGCCGAAGTCCATTCAATTTTACCTTCAATGTACAGGAAACTATCATATGTTGCGGTAACCAAATCTTGACTCTGTATCAATATACGAATCTCATCGGACAATCCATAATTAGAAGAACCGTACGGAAGATATGTATGAATATCAGACTTGGTGATGGTCTCATCAAAACGTGCGCTTTGAAAGATGTTTAACGAATCTGCCATTTCTATGTGGTTTTAACCCTATAGATTTCAAAAAGTACTTTTCGGCAGACGTTAATTCGCCAGCACGCTCCCTGTTTGAGTAAACCATTGTAGGCTCACGTCCTGTATTTATAGCATCATTGAGGAAAGATGGAAACGGACCTTGGTTAATTCTTAAGCCCATATTCTTTTAGTTCCAGTCGTACCGTAAATGGTTCGCTCTCCCCGAAATCGATTAATTCACCCTTCTGGTTCGTTAATTTAATTGAAATATTACCGATAGTATTGGTGTTGACTTCCAAATGCTGAGGATTGCTAGGGATTTTGTCTAAGCGATAGCCTGGTGGGACAGACACGTCTATTTCATACAGCACCTTCGCTGGATTCCGGTTTCTATACGAGCCTTTGACAATATTACACTCTATGTGAATATTTGTGTGTTTAATTATTTGTATATCTAATACAGAGATATGTAAAACGTTAGCTTCCAATATCACCGGTTCAAAACCTAGCATACGTCCAATGGAATCCTTTTGAGTAAAATCTATGTCAAATTCACAGCTAAGCTCGCACTTGAGCGTGTTATTATTTGCCCTTAGACTAAAGAGACTTGTAGGAATGTGCGTTTTTATATAGATCCTCAGTTCTTCCAACTCGTATGCGCCATGTAGAATTTCAATAGCGTTGAGTTCTGTCGCTTTTATGTAACAAAATTTATCGTTTCCAGCGTGTATATTCCTTATGCTATTACAACCGTAAAATCCGACCACACCGATTACGTAGGTTTTTTCTGAATTAAGTTCGATCGGGGGATAAAAGTTATTACTCGCTATGTTACCAACACCCTCTACACTGAAGGTAATTGACATGGTGACTGTACGTTCCCCAACTACTGAGTATGCTATTTATATAGAAACTTTAAACAGAGATGTCCACAATTTGTGGTACCGAATTGTTGCTCTTGAGAGTAATTATAGTATATTTTGCAATCGCGAAAATAGTCCAGAACTTCTCTCGGTGGTGGAATATTTCCGAAACTATCATAGTACCATACGCTTCCATCACGTTTTTTGTAACAAACCCAATGAGTACCACGCCCCTTTTGATTATCTAAATTAATAATACCAGACTCGTTATTCCATGACAATTTTGGCATATTATCTCTCATAAACACATCCCTAAAGTATGGTACATCCCTTGTATGTTTTCTTAGCTCTACATCAGTCAACGGCCTTTTCGTTAATTTTTGAAGTTTTTTTTTTATTATTGGTTTCAAGTGCAAAGCCATACCTCCTCCTGACCGATAGGGTTTCAAAAATATCGTCCCACCGATTTTCTTTCCTACAGCGATGGCCTCCATTGTACGATTATGGTGCGAAGTTTCATCTAACATTTTCCTTGCACTACTAGATGCGTTAACTGCTTTTGCAATACTCACTGCCCCTCAAACTAAAGCACCAACCGCGGATAATCCCGCAAATAACGGTATAAGAAATGGTAAAAATTCACCCTCTTTAGGCAGCTGAATTACTCTGGGAACGCTTACCTTCCCGTTCCCACCAAACCTTTTTACAGTAAGTTTTGCTGCTGTAAGAGCTGATTTTATAGCCTTTATGGTTCTAGGACTGTTTTTCATTTTCTTGGTAATTATTCTACGTAATTTCAATAGACTGGTACGCGGTCGTTTTGTTCTGCTAACACCCATTCCTAACTTTCGTTTTGCCTTCATTATACCTGCTACAGCTAAAGATGCTGTGCTTCACCTAACTTTGCGTCGGATGCCTTAACACGATCCCAAGTTTTTCTTTCCAAAATATGATCAGCGTGATGTCTACTAGCCAAGCCTTTACTATCCCTATAACTGATATCGTGAGCTTTGCAATGAGCGTCTAGGAGGTTAATACCGGGATCACCACGCTGAAGCCGTTTATCTAATTTTGTTCCGGGGCCACAATACTGATACCCGGGAATATGGAGCTCAACGGGTAGCTTATTAATGAGAGTATTAACCAGACCACCCTCACGTGCACTTTTCCGCTTCCCAACTAACATTGTTCGCTTGGAGGGAGGAATTGCTATATTTATAGGTAACGATCAATGCTACAATAAAAACAAACAGATGTTTTACCAATATTTTATTTATTCATATATGTGATACAATAAATAGCAAGGTCGATAATACAACAGCTCCATCATACAAACTGTATTGTGAGAATTTATATCATACTAGTAATTCAACACATTTTCAAAGTCATTATAAATGTTATCATTATTGGTTACATCATCGTCGCCCTACTCCATCTTACGAAAGTGTCGGTAATTGTTGACTTGCTCGATGAGATTTTGAAAGAAACATGGGAGACCGTATGATTCCAGTAATTCCAACCGATAGTTAATTATATCCTTTAATTTGAAAAGCTCTTCAGTGTCGTTCTTGTTCAACGTACAGTAACAGTCGTGGTTTTGCTGAATTGTTACGCTTTTTAATAGTCTTTCTGATGCACCTTTCACTACTTCCCAATTATAAAAAATATTAAAATTGCTGCCAAGCAATTCCGAACTTTGCTCGTGTTCAATGTCTATATCCTCGTTGATATTTGACCAATCAATGCGGTTTTCAGTCTCTTGGGAGGAAAAGAACTTCATTTCCAGATATGTTTGCCACTTGAGTAGCATCTCCCAATCTTGTCTTTTCATAACAAGAAGCTCGTCTGTAGATACAATTCGTATAACTGGTGCAAGATTTAGGTGCGTACTGTATCCAACTTCAACGTATTTTCTTGGAGAATTGATCTCGAATAAATTATATAAGCTACAATCAATTAAACATTCACCAGTAGTGCTGTTATGTACATTTTCAGTTGGGAAAGAGCACTCGGTAGATGTAGCTGCTGTGGTAGAACTATCCCCATCATTACAACACCAACACGAACATGTGAAGAAGTTATTGCAGCTATTCTTGCTATCCATGTAAAATCTTTTCAAATTCATTTGATTGGACTTGCGTTGACCTCAACAATTGATGAATTTATAACCGCAAATATATATATTTTATTATTATTATTATTACCCCCACCTCACAACATTATTATGATGGTAGAGGGGAGAAAAGTTCTTAGAATCTATCATGATATATCTCAGCACGGTGTTGTTCTTGTAGTATGGGTGATAAAATACATCCCAATTGTTTTATTTTACTACGGAAACGTAATCTATCCAGCGCCAAACTTTCCCACAGCCCTTTTCTTGCATTACGATAAGCAAAGGTCCACACTACCATATTATACACTACATTTTTAGTCTCATCAATAACAACTCTCTTCATTATTATGTACCTACTCTTCATTTAATCAAGAAATAAAAACCATTATTTGCAATTAAAAATATATAGTTTTATTTTTTCAAACAGTTATACATGAACATACATTATTATTATTTTTCCAGAAATGTCAAATTAGTTGTCTTCCCTACAGTTCCGACGCTGATGATGTACACGTCTTTCTCAGCCAGACATTGTTTAAACTTTTCAATGCGATCTTCTTTTTTGAAATATTCATAAAATCGTAAGGGAAGTATGCACTTAAAGTTCTCAGTTTCAATCACAATATGTTTCCCATACTTCGTGTCGATTGTATCCATATCAATCACTTTGTATTTTGCACCCACTTCAAACTCTTTTACGTTCGTGAAGGGTTTACAGAAAGTGCTGCTGTTCAATGCAGATAGATCCATCTTTACTGATTCGAGAACGCTTTTGAATTATAGTTGACAACGGAACTGTCCTATATATATATATATATATATATATATATATATATATATATATGTATATATATTACTGCATCATGATTTTGATGCATCTGATGAGGATGAACTGCTACCATTAGGAGATGCTGTCCATTTTTTTACATAGTTGCAAAACTGATGCAATTGCACAGCTTTCAGTTCTTCTACAAAACATGTTCTACATATTTTCTTTAAATTTAAAAACTTTTCACATATCGTTACTCCTTTTTCATACTTTTTCACTAGGACGTTACACTCCGCTTCACTATAATCACCTCGCCCGTAAACCGCCTCATGTTCGGCATCGAATACTAATGCCGAAAATTCTTGCTTCAAGCGTTCCACCGCTGTTCTCAGGTCAGTTACTTTGTTCCATTGCTCTTGAGCGTATGCCATCCACATGTTTTACACAACACTCACTACCCATTACACTATTTCCTTATATTGTTACTCTAAACGACCCCCACTATGTTACATTAGTGCAGATATGAACCATCTCTTTGATTACCATACATATCTGGTTACGCGCATAAGTTACTTTCAACGATGATGCTGTCACTATACTTTTTAGCTGTAACGCGATCACTTTTTAGTGAGGATATAAACCGACCATTTTTAGCTATGATATACAGATCAATAACCTTTGACCTTGACCTTGACTACACTATTTTTAGACTTCTAAGAATTGTAATATGATGATGACATTGCAATTTCTATTTTTAGCTTCTGACCTTGACATACAAATTTCCCGCCAAAACATTTGACCGCAGAGTGACCTTGTAATATGATGAGGATGGTGACATTGCAATTTCTATTTTTAGCTTGAAGTGGAGTATTCACCTTCAATGAACTCATGACCTACTCTTTATGCATAGCTTACGAGATCGTCGTGACCTTGAAGTGGAGTAGCTCCTGCCTTACATTACTACTACCGATATATGCAATGTGCTCGATGACCTTGACCTTGAGCAGAAACACTCGTAGAAAAAGTATAGTAGAAAAGTGGAGTAGCTCCGGCCTTACATTACTACTATTCAGATTGAGGATTTTTAGCCATTAAATTACATGTACGACTTAATGTCACTATAACGGGTTTACTAAATTCAAAATACAGAATACAAGATGTATCTCGTTTGTATAGTAAGAGAGTCAACCTTACCCCCGCCGTTTACCATCGAGCCAAGATACTTGACAAACTATCACTAGAAAGAGGTTATATGGCAGTTAAATTATAACTACGACTTAATTTCAGTGAAACGGAATACATAGGTACAGTATATCAGATTAAATGTTTTCACTTTCGTAACCTAAGAGAGTCAAAACTGCTCCCGCCGTTTATATGCCAGGAAAGACAGTGATTAACTATACTCAGATTGAGGATGTTTAGCCATTAAATTATATGTACGACTTAAAGTCACTATAATGGATTTATTTAATTCGGAATGAGGTTATAAGGCAATTAAATTATAACTACGACTTAATTTCAGTGAAACGGAATACACAAGTACAGTATATCGGTTTAAATGTTTTCACTTTACTTAAGGGAGTAGACTCTACTCCCGCCGTTTATCTGTCAGGCAAGACACGTGTTTAACTATATTTAGATTGAGGATTTTTAGCCATTAAATTATACGTACGACTTAATGTCGCTATAACGGATTAATTAAATTCGGAATTCAGAATACAAGATGTATCTCGTTTATATAGTAAGAGTGTCAGCCTTACCCCCGCCGTTTACCTGCGAGGCAAGATACTTGACAAACTATCATCAAAAAGAGGTTATATGGCAGTTAAATTATAACTACGACTTAATTTCAGTGAAATGGGATACATAAGTACAGTATATCATATATGTTTTCACTTTTGTAACTTAAGAGAGTCAACCCTACTCCCGCCGTTTATCTACCAGGCAAGACACGTGATTAACTGTATTCAGATTGAGAATTTTTAGCCATTAAACTATATGTACGACTTAATGTCACTATAACGGATTAATTAAATTCGGAATGCAGAATACAAGGTGTATCTCGTTTGTATAGTAAGGGTGTCAGACTTACCCCCGCCGTTTACCTGCGAGGCAAGGTACTTGACAAACCATCATCAGAATGAGGTTATAAGGCAATTAAATTATAGCTACGACTTTATTTCAGTGAAACGGAATAGATAAGTGCAATATATAAGATTAAATGTTTTCACTTTTGTAACCTAAGAGTCAACCCTACTCCCGCCGTTTATCTGCCAGGCAAGACACCTGATTAACTATATTCAGATTGAGGATTTCTAGCCATTAAATTACTTGTACGACTTAATGTCACTATAACGGGTTAATTAAATTTGGATTTTTTTTTTTTTATGATTGTGGACCTGAACAGGCTAAATAAGGCCTATCGTGCTAAAGCACTTAGGAACACTTAGGAGGATGGATAGAGGGATAATGAAGTGCCAATAGATGCCTATGAACAGCTACCTTAAATTTTCTCATGTCATAAGTGAGAGGAAAACAGGAACTAGGGAGATCATTCCAGAGTTTAGAAGCCGTGTAGAAAAATGTGGATTGCGCCCGTTTGGTACGACAAGTGGAGATTTGTACTGCATACTGATGATGTGAGTGAGCCCCAAAGGGTGTTGACGCAATGTGATTTCTGCCCAGTGCTCTGAATGTCAACGTGAAGAGATTCAAGCAAGCGCGGGTAAACGGCGGGAGTAACTATGTCACTTTGGCATATTTCTATTACCTATTAAAAAATTAAAATTTTTCAACATATTACTGCGATTATAAATCTGATATTGGTTCTGGATTGGTTTTTATAAGTACTGAAAACGAAAATCTTATATTCTTTTTTAGCGAAACTAATATATCCCTAATTGGAAATTGGATCACTTGTGAAACGTCACTCATGACAATTTAAACTGTGCTTATATTTAAATATTAAAATGGATTTAGAAAACGAACAAAACTTTAATGGAAATAACAATGAAAATTTTAACGAAGTTTCAATAAACAAATGTAAAAAAATGTGGAAAGAAATATAAATTAAGAAGTAGTTTATTAAGACATAACAAAGAATGTGGAATTAATTCTAATCAAAAATGTTCGTATTGTGATAAAACTTTCAAAAGTTTTTCTTGCGTAAGAAAACACGAATCAAGAGTTCATAAAAAATTATATTCTAAAAATTTGGCAAATAAGAAAAATCAAAATAACGATAACAAAATATTTACTATATTAGCAGACATCGAAACAAAAATACCAAAAGGTAAAGGATTGCTACTAGCAATGAAACTAGCCACTGGTCTTGACGATAATAAAATTAAATACAAAAGAAGTTTACCTATTTATAGTAAATATCTCAATTCTGCAAAAGAAAATCTTTTAAATGACAATAATAACTCGTCTAATTTGATTAGAAATCCTTCTATAAATAATGAATCTAATTCTAATGAAAACTCAACTACAAATAGTGAATATAATAATTTTAATAATTTAACATAGCCACAGAAAGTTCAAGTATTTTTAACGAATCACACATTTTTAATTTTAACAATACCAATACAATCAACGAAGGTAACCATAACAAAACTTTAATAGATAATCATGATGCCAACGTACCGGGACCTAGTTCCGGGTTTTCGAGATCCGCTAAAACTATTAATAATACTGATATTGAGTCCTCTATCAATATCATGCGAATCTCTTCAAACAAAGATAATACTACTTCAAACTTTAAATCTTCTAAATGTGGAAATATTTATAAATTACAATCATCTTTAAAAAGACATCTTAAAGACTGCGGTTCAAGACCTAAAACAATTGTATACACTGCAATAAAACTTTTAAAACTACGCTTCAACAAGAATACACGAAAGAAAAATACACCCAGAACTATACAAATTAATTAGAACTTGAAAATAAATTAAAACGTCCAGAAAATGAATTGTTCGAAAAATTGCTTTAACAGAGATAAATAGTGAAAATGGTGTCTTTTCCTATAGAAAAGCTATAAAAATACAGGATTATCCAAAGACCAAATAAGATACAGGCGTGAAAAACCTGAATACATTAATTATTTAAATAGAGCAAAATACAATCAACAAAATATATGCTGTACCCTTCCTGGCAATAAAATAGTTGATTCCTTTGTCTCTATTCCTAATAAAAATAATACTTCATCATCAACAGATACTCCTAATACTAATAATATTTCAACACCAATAGATATTTTCACTATTACATCAGAATCTATAACAGAAAATAACCCAAATATAGATACATCAAATAATTCATTATCTCATTTAACACCCAACTGCTCAAATAACTCAAATATTATACCCGAAAAAATTATTGAAAATAACATAAATAATCTACCTAACAATATTCCTTTTACCTCTTACTTATGTTCATTAAAAAATAATACTAAAGAAGAAATAAACAAAAGATTGATATCTACTGCACTTAACGGATCATTAAATGATCTACAAACATCGATGACTGGTTATTAAAAAATTTTCCAATAAAATATCGAAAAAAAACATATCACATCTACACAAAATAAAAATCGTTACAATAATAATACCAATAATAATAAAACCATCAATAACAAACAAAAAAGAAGAGCATCCTTCGCTAAAGCTCAAGATTTATATAATAAAAACCGTTCGTTACTTGCTGAAAAAATAATATCGAATAAACCACTTTTAGAAACTGAAGTTTTTCCACAATTAAAGAAAATTACGATATTATATAAAAACTTATTTGAAAAAAATCCTTTCAACGACAACGAAGAAATAACAAATTTTCCAAAAAAATCAGCAGAAGTCTATTATCCAATTAATTGTAACGATATAAAAAATGGTAAAAATAAATGGTCCAATTCTGCACTAGGAATCGATGGTATAACTATTTCTCAAATTCATAAATGTAACGTATTAAACCTAGAAATACTATATAACGTTCTACTCTATAAAAAATACACACCCAATTCATGGACAACTTCAAAAACAATCATGTTGCCAAAAAATGGTGATAAAACAGACCCAAGTAACTGGCGACCAATCACAATAGGATCCGCTCTTCAACGTTTATTACACAGAATCTTATCTAAACGTTTAATAAACTCCCTAAACCTTGACAAATTTCAACGTGGATTCATTAATTCCGAAGGTTTACTGGCCAACACATTAACTTTAGAACATTATATTAAAACCAGAACATTACAAGGTAAATCATTTAATATTTCCTCCTTAGATTTAACAAAAGCCTTCGATTCCGTCGCTCATACATCCATTAAAAGAGCACTAATAAGACACAAAATTAACAACAACATGATTGAATATATTATGGGTACTTTCAAAAACGCCAAAACTAATCTTTTTATTGGAAAAGAAAAGAGCGAAAATATTTCAATACTCAACGGCGTCAAACAAGGCGATCCTCTTTCACCAATACTTTTCAACATAGTCATAGACGAACTTATTACTAAATTAAATACTAAATTACATGGAGGAGCATTAGTTAAAAATCAAAAATTAAACGCTCTTGCATTCGCCGATGATACTATAATCCTCTTAGAAGATAACGAACTAGATATGTCAACAACATTAAATAATACATATGATTTCTATTCTGCAAGAAATATGATAATTAATATAAAATAAATAACGAATTTCTACCTATAATAAATAATATAAACTCATTTAAATATCTTGGTCACCATTATGAAACATCCGGTATCACTAAACCAAATCCTTTTAACTTATATAATTGGTTAAAAAATTTAGAAAAAGCTCCTTTAAAACCAAATCAAAAAATTCGTTATCCTACGTTCATACTTAATACCAAAAATGTTTTATGGTTTACAAAATCCTAAAATCAATATCTCAATATTAAAAGAAGCCGACCGCATGATACGAAAATCAACAAAAATTTTTACATATTAGTCCACATACTGGTAACCAATTTATCTACGCAAGCATTAAGGACGGTGGTCTTGGAATAACAGATTTAACAAGACAAATACCTTGGATTTTATCAAATAAACTTAATACCTTATCAATACAAAACGATGAAATAATTTCTATCATTTTAAATAATCCCGGCCCAATAAATACTTTTGTTAAAAAAACTGAAAAAATGAAAAAAGAACCACCCATACCCTTCTGGAAAAACGAAATTAAAATAAGAACATTTAGTAAAGGATTAGAAGAAACATCCAATGATTCCGCTAGTAGATCCTGGATTTACAATCCACCTACATCATGGAGCGGGAAAGATTATATTAAAACAATACAACTTAAAACTTATAATCTTCCATCTAAAGGTTTACCTTATATGAATCCAAACGAACGTCTATGCAGAGGTGGTTGTAATAGAATTGAATCCTTATCTCACATTTTACAAGGTTGTCCTATTACCCACTACGAAAGGATCAAAACACACAACGAAATAGTAAACAAAATAGCAAAACACTCAAGGAAAAATAAATGGATCGTAGAAACAGAACCAAGAATACACCATAAAGACAATCAATTATATATACCAGATCTTGCAATACATATCAATAATGATATTATTATTTGTGATATTCAAGTATGTTGGGAAGGACCAAGAACTTTAAATGAATATTGGACTAATAAAAAACTTGTATATGACAATCCAAAATTCATTGAAGCAGCTAAACGCAAGTGGCCCGGTAAAACTTTTATAATATTTCCAATACTACTGGGTGCAAGAGGAATATGGCCAAGATGCAATAATAAAATTGAAAAAATATTACAAATTTCTCATCAATTAAAATGTAGTTGTATTCACAGCTGTCTCCTATGGGGATGTACTCTGCACAAAAATTTCATGGCCGCCGTCTGTAGAAGACGATCGTAATTGAATTATATGTTCAGCTGAAGGACTCAGCGTGTGCGCAGATAGCCCTCGGCCGAGAGGCCCGGGTAATCCGCTGAAACTCCTTCGTGCTAGGGATTGGGGCTTGAAATTCTTCCCATGAACGAGGAATTCCCAGTAAGCGCGAGTCATAAGCTCGCGTTGATTACGTCCCTGCCCTTTGTACACACCGCCCGTCGCTACTACCGATCTAACGATTTAGCGAGGTCTTCGGACCGATGCCCGGCGGCCTACGGTCGACGGACGCGCCGGAAAGTCGACCGAACTTGATCGTTTAGAGGAAGTAAAAGTCGCAACAAGGTTTCCGTAGGTGAACCTGCGGAAGGATCATTAAAGACGTTCACGCGTACCGATCGCTGCAGCTCTTCGGACCCGCCGGTCCGACAGAAGCACGCGTACACGGCGAAACGTGCCCGAGTAGGGGTCGGATGCGAGGTAATTCGCGACGGTCGGTCGCGCGCCGCCGGCTGATATCCGACGACGGAAGGAGAAGAGACCGGACCACCCTCGCGATGGAGCGACACCGAGGCCCTCCCTTCGGTCGGAACCGAAACCGACGCCGACGCCGGGTGCGGGACTTGCGATGATAGCTCGTCCTCCGCAGCCGCAGGTGGCTAACGTGGACCGTCGACGTCGTTCGTCGGTCGCGTAGTCGACCGAGGTGCCGGCCGGGCGGCCGCGTCGCGCTTTCGCGCGACGTGGGCTCCCCCGGGCCTCTCCCTCGGTGCCGCACTCCGCGCGCCCTCGTCGTCCCACCGACGGTCCTCGAGACGCGCCCGTCTCCGCCTCGTCTGCTGCCCCCCGCCCCGTGCCGCTCGCCTTTTCACGTCCGACGGCACGGTGCGAAGGTGGTCGCGAGAGACTCTCGCTCTCGGACTTTCGCGACTCGTCTTTTGCGAACGAACACACCAGAGACACCGCCCACGTTCGCTCGCTCGCTAGCGAGAGTCTGAAAGGGACGGGGGGCACCACAAAAGAATACTTCGAACGGTGGGTGTGCACTTCTCGGTCGGTAGGACGTCGCGACCCGTTGGGCGGTTCGCCGACGCCTTACGGGGGCGCGCGGGAAGCTCGGAACGGCGCGGCGAGACTTGGGTCTCGTTCGCAGTCGCCCGAACCCGTCGCGTTCTCTCTGCGCTCGGCGCGCCCGACGCGGCATTCTAACACAGAACGAGGCGTTCGTACGGCGGTGCGCACGACCGGCGCGCTCGGACGTCGTCGTCTGACCCCGACCTTCGCGGGACGGGGAAGACGGCGGCGCTCTCGGGCGTGTGCGCGCGTTCACACCGACGTCCGATCGTCAGCGACGCTTTTGCTTTGGGGGTTTTCAGAACCCGTCTTGAAACACGGACCAAGGAGTCCAACGTGCGCGCGAATCAATGGGAGCAAGAGCTAAACCCAAAGGCGAAGCTAAAGCGAAGGACGAAGGGCTCGGCTCCGGTCGAGTCCCTCCGGCCGTGCAAATCGATCGTCGGAACTGGGTATAGGGGCGAAAGACCAATCGAACCGTCTAGTAGTTGGTTCGCTCCGAAGTTTCCCTTAGGATAGCTGACGCTCGCTAAACGAGAAAGAGTCTCATGCGGTAAAGCGAATGATTAGAGCGAATCGGGGTCGAAACGACCTCAACCTATTCTCAAACTTTAAATGTGTGAGATCTCCGGCTTGCCCGAATGACGAAGCCGCGAGATAGGTTCTAGAGTGCCAAGTGGGCCATTTTTGGTAAGCAGAACTGGCGCTGTGGGATGAACCAGACGTGAAGTTAAAGCGCCCAAATCGACGCTCATTGGAAACCGGAAAAGGCGTTAGTGTGAAACCCTGTGCAAGCAATCCCGAGTCAAATAAAAACACGCTGCTCCGCTTGCCTCGTCCCTCGTATTACCTATATTAAGAGGTTCTAGGTAAATAGACCGAACTCAATAGACCGAAAGGCAGTTGACCGAACTCAATAGACCGAAAAGCAATAGACCGAAACCTCACTGGACCGAAGCAGCAGTAGACCGAAACTCACTTGGTCGAAAATATGTTACGGTTAAAGTACACATTCGCTAAATGTGCACATTAAATATCTCGAAAAATTACATTTATTAACAATAGCATCAACTTCCCTTCACACTTTATTCAGGCTTAGGACTGACAACATAAACTGCTGGCGTGTTTAGAAGTTTTTTTTTGTTTTTGATGCTGTTTTAAGTTAGTTCTAATATAATTACTTATGTTAGTCACTAAGGCATTATTATTAGAGAAATATTTACTCAGGACCGAATTCCGGAAAGGAAAATAACTACGTCATTAGCAGGATTAACCCATTAGCAAATTTCTCCAGTTTGTGCGTAAATAGTTGGAGTAATTATCGTTAACGATACATAGGAATGTTAAACTTTCTTAAATCCTATTGTCAAAAAATCATCACAAAGGTAGATAAGAATATTAAGCACACTAATGGTTTGTAAGGCACATACCTTACTTAATTGTGCTAATGATTTTCCATGCTATAAATGCAATTTTTCTTATTTTTCAATTTATTCCAAGTCTACAGCTTGTTAAGGAGCGTTGTAGAAAGTTAATATTGAAAATGGTATTGCAGTACATAGAGAGTGTAAAGGGCCATCGTAAATTGCTATTAGATGGTCATTTGTACATCAAAGACAAACAAATTGATACGAAGATATACTGGAGGTGTGAACGTTATAAAAAATCCAAGTGTAGTGTTCGTGTAATATCAGTGGACAACAATATTACACAAGAAAGTGACCAACATAACCATGCAGCTGATGCTGCAGAAATAGAGGCAGCTCAAGTAATGCAAAATGTTAGAGAACATGCAAGACGTACCCAGGACGATCCACACTTCATAGTATTGCAAGCATCTTCAGAATTATCGCAGGCAGCGTCAGCAAAACTGCCAAAAGTGGACAACATGAAACGAACTATACGAAACATTCGAACTAAGCATGAGGCTGCTCCAGCAATACCTGGTAATCGAAGAGAACTTGTGATCCCCGATAATTATAAAATTACCAAAAAGGGAGTAGATTTTCTATTATTTGATTCTGGACCCGCTGACGATCGAATATTAATTTTTTCCACTACAAGAAACTTGCGGCTATTAGCTCAGTCCATGCATTGGTACGTAGATGGCACGTTTAAAACTGTGCCACATCTATTTTGCCAATGATATACTATCCATGGGTTGCGTTATAACAATGCTATACCATTAGTATATGCACTACTGCCAGATAAAACCGAAGAAACGTACACTCGATTGCTTACAAGTTTGAAAGACATTGAACCGACAGTTTCACCAATAAGCGTACTTATGGACTTTGAATTAGCGATGATGAATGCAGTGTCTGCAGCATTTCCTCAAACCATGCAACCGGGATGCTTTTTCCATTTTTCTCAGAGTTGTTTCCGTCACATCCAGTCAGAAGGACTTCAGCGTCGATATGAAGCAGAACCTGACTTTGCCCTAACAATGCGACTGTTGCCTGCTCTGGCATTTGTGCCTGCAGCAAATGTAGTAGATATCTTTGAACAGTTGTGCGAAGAAAGTGTTATTCCACAAGAAGCTCAAGGTGTGCTTGACTACTTTGAGGATACGAGGATAGGACGCCCTCAACGCCGTCAGCGTCACCCGCCGCGTTTTCCTCATGTTATGTGGAATTGTTTTGATGGTGTAAATGAAGATTTACCGAAAACCAACAATTCCGTGGAAGGATGGCATCGAGGCTTTGACCACCAAGTTTCTTCAAACCATCCAAATATTTGGAAATTTATTGAAGCACTGCAGAGAGAGCAGAGTCTTAACGAGCTTAAAATAGAGCAATATTTAAGTGGCGAAGAACCACCCAGAAGCCAGAAAAGGTACCGGGATTGTACTGACAGAATAAAGCGCCTTGTCAGTAACTTCGATATTCAAGGAAATATAGTCGATTATTTACGCGGGATTGCGCATAATTTTAATTTTTAATATTAGTAAGTAGATATGTAATTGGGTAATTGGGAAGGATATTATCTGTTAAGCATTGTATGCTTTACTAGAATAAACTTAAAATAGAATCAAAACAAAATAATAATGCCTTAGTGATTAACAAAAGATTCTAACTAACAATAACCTCATAAGTAATTATATTAGAACTAACTTAAAACAGCATCAAAAACAAAAAAAAAACTTCTAAACACGCCAGCAGTTTATGTTGTCAGTCCTAAGCCTGAATAAAGTGTGAAGGGAAGTTGATGCTATTGTTAATAAATGTAATTTTTCGAGATATTTAATGTGCACATTTAGCGAATGTGTACTTTAACCGTAACATATTTTCGACCAAGTGAGTTTCGGTCTACTGCTGCTTCGGTCTAGTGAGGTTTCGGTCTATTGCTTTTCGGTCTATTGAGTTCGGTCAACTGCTTTCGGTCTATTGAGTTCGGTCTACTCGCCATGAGCGATATTAAGATGTTGGAGTCGTCGCCGAGGCGGTGGCTCCTTCATCTGTACTCGGGCTATTCCCTCATCCTTTAATTAAGGACACCGCAGGTGCCTGTGTACGGGCTATTCCCGCACCCGCCCTATTTTGCATTATCTGAGATGCGGCCATCGCATCTGTACGTAAGCTAATCCTACGTCCGTTCCTACATTCTCATTTTAACTAAGCCACCCACCAGTAGGTGTCCGCCGGTTATTCCTGTGGCTGCCTATTCCTAATTTAAATTTATTTTATACCTGCGCAGATGCAGGTTGTGACGCGGGCTGCCCGCGTCCCGCTCTATTTGTTTGTTCATTGCCTAGAGGTGTCACATGACACCTGTACGCGGTCTAACACCGCGCCCTTTCCCTAATTTCGGCTATTCCGACGCCCCGTGCCTACTTCTTAAAAACTATCTTATGATCTAATTAAGAATCTTGGGTTTCCGGACGCAGCCGTCGACCCAATCATCTGTGCACGAGTGATGCCCGTGCCCACTTCTTAAATTAATGTTAGTTCGTAATTCTAAGTAAGCCGCCCTTGTTCCACGTAGTGGTTAGGGGCGGCTGTACGCGAGCTCAACTCGCGTCCTTTTCCTTATGCTTATTCTACTTGAAACTTCCTTCTCCCCAGAGTTGGAGCGGGGAAGAAGAAAATTTGTGCGACGGTGAAGCCTTCGCCCGTTTTAGTTACTTAATCTACGTTCTTAAAAACTACTTAACTAGGATACCCCCGATTTCGCGGAAATTAGAAAATCAAAGGGATCATACACGAGCCACGCCCGTGTTCGTATACGGTAACTAAGAACACCGTCCTTTCGGTGGCAGGCGTCGAAAGGAAGGTGCCTGTGCACGATTGGTGTCGTACCCGTTCCGTACTCCCTAAGAACTTACGACAATTCAATTCAATTCAATTCAATACATGTTTATTTTCCCATAATCGATATTTTACAAAATTGTATTTTATCGACATTCCTCCAGATGTACAATCAACGCCCTGTAGAAGTGCTTACATTCCTGAGTCATTAACAAAGCTCCTTAACTAGGGTAGGGAAGGGGTTCGCCGAGCTCCGGGGTAGTGTGAAACCCTGTGCAAGCAATGCTGAGTCAAATAAAGAACACGCTTCTCCGCTTGCCTATATTAAGATGTTGGAGTCGTCGCCGAGGCGGCGGCTCCCTCATCTGTACTCGGGCTATTCCCTCGTCCTTTATTTAAGGACACCGCAAGTGTCTGTGTACGGATTATTCCCGTACACGCCCTAAATCGTATTTTCTAAGATGCGACAATCGCATCTGTGCGTAAGCTAATCCTACGCCCGTTCCTACCTTCTTATCTTTAACTAAGCTTCCTAGCGGCAGCTGTCCGCCGGATAATCCTGCGGCCGCTTATTCCTAATTTGAGAATGTCTCTAAACCTGCTCAGATGCAGGTTGCGAAGCGGGCTGCCCGCTTCCCGCCCTTATGTGCCTTATCTAAAGGCGTCACATGACATCTGTACGCGGTCTAATACCGCGCCCCTACATTTCTTAACTAAGACCCCAATGGGAGTCCGAGCGACGGCTACTCCGACGCCCCGTGCCTGTTTCTTTAATCTACCTTACCAAATATATAAGAATCCTGGGCTTCTGGACGTAGCCGGCGGCCCAGTCATCTGTGCACGAGTGATGCTCGTGCCCTCTATTTAAATTAATATTAAGTATCTGTTCTAAGTAAGTAGCCCTTGTTCCACGTAGTGGTAAGGGGCGGCTGTACGCGAGCGCAACTCGCGTCCGTATCCTTACCCTTATTCTATTTAAAATTTCCTTCTCCCCAGAGTTGGAGCGGGAGAAAAGAAACTGTGCGACGGTGAAGCCTTCGCCCCTTTTACTTAATCTACGTTCTTAATGCTACTTAACTAGGATACCCCCGATTTCGCCGAAACTAGGAAATCAAAGGTATCATACACGAGCCACGCCCGTGTTCGTTTACGCTAACTAAGAACACCGTCCTTTCGGTGGCAGCCAACCGAAAGAAAGGTGCCTGTGCACGACTGGTGTCGTATCCGGTTCGTACTCCCAAAGATGCCGCCGCTCTCGGTGATCCGAGAGCGGCGGCATCTGTGCACGGGTGAAGCCCGTACCCTAGAAAACTACGACTAAGGATTCGCGTTCGCCGGTTACAGTCGGCGTCCGCGATTCCTGTGCGCGAGTGAGGCTCGCGCCCTTGAAAGTTACCTTTAAGGGTCTGCGTTCGCCGGATACAATCGGCTACCGCGATCCCTGTGTGCGAGTGAGGCCCGCACCCATACATACATAAGGTACGCGCCCTTTCCGGCGACGGGGCTTATCATCTCCGTCGCCAGAAAGGGCGCCTCCTGTACGCGAGTAAAGCTCGCGCCCTCGACGCTACTAATCCAAGTCGAGGCTTTTTCCTTGAAGGAAATGCGTCGACTGTACGCAAGTGAAGCTTGCGTCCGGTCAAACCTACTTAAGCACTAGCACTTTTCCGTCATTTCCGCAGGATAAACACTGTCACTCGCGGTCACTAGCACTAGCACTTTCACTAACACCGCCGCCCACACGTCGCTCCGACTCCGTGGCTGCTCCGGTGGTCCTTATCCGCTACTCCTTCCCGTCGATTCGCTGCCCTCGGAAGATCGGCGACGTCCAATAAAATTTAGATCCGGTGGTCCTTAACCTAGTTTGCACGCGACACTAGGAAACTTGATGCCACACGCGCGTCTGCCACTGTCAAATCCGGTTCTACTGTCACAATCGGGTAGTAAAGTCTTAATCGGTGATGTGTCACAATCGGTAAAAGACGCGATTTTTATTAGTAACGGTCCGGTTACACTACTCGCGCTACGTTCGGTTTTAGTCTTCTGCACTTGCTTTCGGTAATTTCGAAAGTTCCGCCTACCATTCCCTTTCGCCCGCCATCGCCGTGATTTCCTCCCACGTTTGTGGCCACCGCAGGCCCGCGGTGACCAGCCTCGCATCCGCCAACCTTCTAGTGCCATCCTCGATCTCGCAATCGAAAATGATGTGACCGGAGTCTCCGGTGCCGTGCCCGCACGCACAACGCACGTCTTCGGTCTTCCCAAATCTTTTCAAATAACTTCCGGTTCCGCCGTGCCCCGTTACGAGCTGGACTGTAAAGGGGTCCAGCTCCGGTGCGGTAAATACCATCTGTGCGACGTCCGGTAGGAATTTGAAGGTTAAGCGGCCGGTCTCGGCGCTGGTCCACCTTCTCTGCCATTCCCGCATCGTCCTGTTAAATAATAATCTCTTCACAGTTGTCATCAGAACCGTGGCGTAGACCCAATGCAGCTTGACAACCGACACCGCCGCTACCCGACGTAACAGTCGCCAGGCCTCCGCCACGAGTTCGGTAGGCCTAGTGACGTTTGTCAGAGCGAGCAGTACGGCTTTGCTGTCCGACAGGATGGATATTTCTGGGACGTCTCGCAAATGTTCCAGCGCGTACCTTAGGGCTTCCACGATCGCGACCAGCTCGCCGTGGAAGTTGCTAAAACCCTCGTCCAGCCTTACTCCGCCGCAAGCTATTTCCCTCCCGCCTCGGTATATTACGTACGCCGCTCCCGTTCCCCCTTCCGATGCCGAGCCGTCCGTGTAGCACCTGACGTGGGCCGCTCCCTCCTATCCGATGTAGAAGTCTGAGGATGAAGCCACGGCGGCCGGATGCCCCAGTTTGTCGGCGCCGACCCTTGTCTCGGTCGTTCTGTCCGCGTATCCCAGTACGTTGAGTACTCCCTCGCTTGCCCTTCCGCCTCTTAGGGCCGCTCCACGATCTCGTTCGTCCTGCAACAAAAAATCTAGCGGCAATAACGTGCTTAAGACTAGTGCTGCTTCGGTTGATACCGTCCTATACGCCCGGGCAGTCTTGACGGCCATCGTTCGTTGCGCGCTTAAAAGTTTGTTTCGTTCCTTTACGCCTAGTCTTTTACCCCAAATTTCCACCCCGTATAATACAGCCGGCTGTATCGCGCCTTCATATATAGTTTTAAGTGCCGCTCCCTTGATTCCCCAGGTTAATTTCGCGGCCGCGCCTATCTTGTTCCCTATTTGCTTACCCTTTGAGCTCGCGTATTTAACGTGTTCTTTCCAGTTTAACCTGTTATCTATCAGGACGCCTAGATATTTGATAAACTCTTTGCAGCGAATTCTTTCGTTACCCAACCTAAGCGATGGTTTCTGCTGGTTTACGTGCTTACCGTAAAATACCCCTTCCGACTTATTCGCGTTAAATTCGAGTTTAAACTCGCGTTCCCACGCGATTAACGTTTCGAGTGCAGTATACGTTACGCTTTTCAACCGTTTATATTGGGCGGCCGTTGAGATTAATAACGTGTCGTCGGCGTGTCCTATTAGGCTGCATCCCGGAGGCAGCCTGGCTCTGAATATAGTGTCATATACTATCTTCCAATATACCGGCCCGGTACAGCTTCCCTGTGGACATCCGCGTTCTACCCGCCTCTTCGCAACCTCGTTGGTCAGTTGCACCTGCGCCGTCCTGTCCTTGAAGTAGCTTCCGGCGATCTTGATTAAATTCCGGGGTAGAAGGAGTCTCTGCATCTCCCATTCTATCTCCGGCACCCAGGCGCTATCAAAAGCGCCTCGGATGTCGAGCGATACGACGGCGCAGTAATCCCCCCTCGCTTTCGCCGCTTTAACTTCCCGGACTGCCTTCCTTATCGCGTCTACGGTGGTCGTTCCCGAGCTGAATCCAAATTGATTTGGGTTAAATCCTCCCGCGGTTTTTACGTGGTGTTCTATACGAGTCCCTATTATTCTATCCAGGGCTTTTCCTATGCTCGTTCGCGTTCGAGCGCTCGCAGGCGACACGTGGCACCGAGAGGAAGCGCGTCAAATCGTACTCGCCACGTGCCCGTACGCCGTCGGCGGCAGACCGATCGCCGCTCGCGGCGGTCGCCCTCCGCGCGACCGACCGACGTCCCGTGCCGTTGCGGCGCGCACGCACGCACGTACGCACGTCTCTCTCTCACGGATCGATCGATCGAGAGGAGAGCGGTGTAGAGGCCAGCCTATCGCACGTCGTCCCGTCACGCCGCACGTGCGCTTGCGCCCTCTACCGGACGTCTCGCTGGCGAAGCCTCTCCCCCCAGAGGAGATTCTCGGCGGTGACGCGGTCGAGGGTTCGCGGCACCCGCTGCGCGACGTGCGGACGCACGTGCGGGGTAGCGCGCAGGCGCGTCCCCCTCTATATCTCTTTCGGGGGTGGTTCGTAGGAAGAAGATGACGACGACGTGCGGCGCGCTCGTAGGCACGCGACGGGGCCGCGCGCGAGCACGACGCAGCGCCGCGAAGCCGTCCGACGTAGCGACGCGCGCGTTCCACGGTGCGAACGTAGTCGCGTCCCGTGGGCGAAAGGGAATGCGGTTCCTATTCCGCAACCCGGCAACGGAACCGCCACTATTCGGGCCCTCATTAGAGAGTTAGTCTGGGCAACCAAACACGACCCGGAGACGCCGTCGGGAGGTCCGGGAAGGGTTTTCTTTTCTGCATGAGCGTTCGTGATCCATGGAATCCCATTGCGGGGAGATATGGTTTGGAACGCGACGAGCACCGCAATTGCCGCGGTGTCCGGATCGTCCCCTCGGACCTTGAAAATCCGGGAGAGGGCCACGAGGAGCGACCGTGCCGGCTCGTACCTATATCCGCAGCCGGCCTCCAAGGTTAATAGCCTCTAGTCGATTGAATAATGTAGGTAGGGACAAGGATTGGCTCTGATGATCGGGGGGCGTCGTCGGTAGGAGCGGCTCGGCGTTTCGAAAGCGGCGCTCTTTCGGCTCGCGATGCTCGCGGAACGTTACCCCTTCGACCGCCGACAAACCACCGACTCAGAACTGGCACGGGCAAAGGGAATCCGACTGTCTAATTAAAACAAAGCATTGCGATGGCCCCAAAGGGTGTTGACGCAATGTGATTTCTGCCCAGTGCTCTGAATGTCAACGTGAAGAGAATCAAGCAAGCGCGGGTAAACGGCGGGAGTAACTATTACTCTCTTAAGAGTCCGTCATCAGAATGAGGCAATTAAATTATAACTACCACTTAATTTCAGTGAAACGGAATAGATAAGTACAGTGTATCACATTAAATGTTTTCACTCTTGTAACTTAAGAGAGTCAACCCGAATCCCGCTTTATATGCCAGGAAATACAGTGATTAACTATTCTCAGATTGAGGACTTTCACCAATTAAATTATATGTACGACTTAATGTCACTATAATGGATTTATTAGATTCGGAATACAGAATACAAGATGTATCCCGTTTGTATAGTAAGATAGTCAACCTTACCCTCGCCGTTTACCTGCGAGGCAAGATACTTGAAAAACAATCATCAGAATGAGGTTATATGGCCATTAAATTATAACTACGACTTAATTTCAGTGAAACGGAATAGATAAGTACAATACATCAGTTTAAACGTTTTCACTTTTGTAACTTAAGAGGGTCAACCCTACTCCCGCCGTTTATCTGTCAGGCAAGACACGTGATTAATTATATTCAGATTGAGGATTTTTAGCCATTACATTATATGTACGACTTAATCTCACTATAACGGATTAATTAAATTCGGAATACAGAATACAAGATGTATCTCGTTTGTGTAGTAAGAGAGTCAACCTTACCCCCGCCGTTTACCTGCGAGGCAAGATACTTGACAAACTATCATCAAAATGAGGTTATAAGGCAATTAAATTATAACTACGACTTAATTTCAGTGAAACGGGATAGATAAGTACAGTATATCAGATTAAACGTTTTCACTTTTGTAACTTAAGAGAGTCAACCCTACTCCCACCGTTTATCTGCCAGGCAAGACACGTGATTAACTATATTCAGATTGAGAATTTTTAGCCATTAAATTATATGTACGAATTAATGTCACTATAACGGATTAATTAAATTCGGAATACATAATACAAGATGTATCTCGTTTGTGTAGTAAGAGAGTCAACCTTACCCACGCCGTTTACCTGCGAGGCAAGATACTTGACAAACTATCATCAGAATGAGGTTATATGGCCATTAAATTATAACTACGACTTAATTTCAGTGATCCGGAATAGATAAGTATAACGCCCCCTATTTTTGGGTGCTATGGGTTCTACTTTATACTTATTTTTATATTGCGCCCTTCTGGTTTGGTAACCCAGCGCGGTTTTATCTTGCCTCGGCTTTGCTCAATCGGGTTTATTTTATAAACGGGGGTGGTTCTTAGTAATTACTGGATGGGCTTAACACTGTAACCTTAAATAAAATTCGTAAAGCATTTTTAACACGTATATTAGACCAATATTTACAATAAAATAAACGTAACTAATAATATATATATGTACGAACGCCCTAGTCCAGGTACTGGGCTTCACTGGGTGCGTAGTCGCTTCTGTGAACAAAACATAGTCTTTTTAATCTATTCCTTACCTAAGAGGCAAAGTGTAGGTTACGGTCCTGTATGTACAGTAGCGAGGGCGTCAGCCTTGATACCGTTGTTGGTCGAGACGCCAGCGCAATGAACTCGATTCGTTTGAGAAAATCGATATCGTGTTTATACGTTAGTAACTCTGGAGCGCTGAAGCAAGGATGTTATACTCCCGGGAAGTAATACACGCGAAATGCACGTATACAAACGCTAGGTCTTGGGACGATCTTTCTTTAATTATTACGGGTTTAATTTTGGCAATTAAATTATTTATCTAACTAAATTAATCACCGATCTCTATACTAAGTTTAATTATTTATAATTAATTAAGGGAAAAATACTTAATATTAAAAACTACTCTAATAGGTTTACGTAAAGATAGAATAATTCACGTACTATCTAATTTATTTACAAACGTTCGTGCACCAGGTATTGACGATGGTTCGGTGGACGACAAATTTATGCTACGGATTTATACAACAGGTTATGGAGGTACTCTTCTGCGATTCACAGACACTGTGTACGGTTATTAAGTACTGGATGTAGGAAGTGTGTGTGAGTTTCGAGCGGGATTTTAGTAATGTCCAGAAGACATAGGCGATGGCCTGTCTTTACTGTCTATACTAAGAGAAAGGTCGTAGGTCTTTACAGCCCTGTAACAACCCTTCACCCTCAAGTGGTGATGAGATACGTCGGGGGTTACCCCTGCGTGCTCTAGGTGTATTTTGTAGTATGGGCGAGTGACGATGGGATCTACCCTGCGTGACTCTAGGTGTTAGTGTACTTTGTATAACTCCTGGAGCTCAGCCCGGAATTATTTACGATCGGTCGTGTTTGAGTGTAACTTGTTAGATTGTATAACTTTACAACTTACGTGTCTATCAATAGCAGTACAGAATCGAACTTTAGGTTGCCCGATCGCGAAGGACTCTTCGTCGGTGAACAACAGGTCGGTGCTTACTCTAAGCAAACGGTGCGGCTGCGGCTACTGGTTTCTGGAACGGCTTGACTTGAATCTACTGAGATTCATCTCTCTGTTACTATGCGCGTCGCGAGTTTATAAAGGGGTATCTGTGGGCGGTTTCGCGGTTACCGTGCGGGGGATACCGTTATGCGATTGGTTAAAATCGTTCTGACGTGTAGAAACTTTCGGTTTCTTAGAACTACACGTCAGCAGTGATGAATAAATTATTTGTTGTGCAATATCGCGTAAACTTATGAAATCTTACATACAGGATGGTCCGCACCTAATTTATTCTAAAACATATAAGTACAGGACGCTGGTTCTTTACATAAGTACAGTATATCAGTTTAAACGTTTTCACTTTTGTAACCTAAGGAAGTCAACCCAACTACCGCCGTTTATCTGCCAGGCAAGACACGTGATTAGTTATATTCAGATTGAGGATATTTAGCCATTAAATTATATGTACGACTTGATGTCACTACAACGGATTAATTAAATTCGGAATACAGAATACAACATGTATCTCGTTTGTATAGTAAGAGACTCAACCTTACTCCCGCCGCTTACCTGCGAGGCAAGATACTTGACAAACTGTCATCAGAATGAGGTTATATGGCGATTAAATTATAACTACGACTTAATTTTAGTGAAACGGAATAGATAAGTACAGTACACCAGTTTGAACGTTTTCACTTTTGTAACTTAGGAGAGTCAGCCCTACTCCCGCCGTTTATCTGCCAGGCAAGACACGTGATTAATTATATTCAGATTGAGGATTTTTAGCCATTACATTACATGTACGACTTAATGTCACTATAACGGATTAATTAAATTCGGAATACAGAATACAAGGTGTATCTCGTTTGCATAGTAAGAGAGTCAACCTTACCCCCGCCGGTTACCTGCGAGGCAAGATACTTGACAAACTATCATCAAAATGAGGTTATAAGGCAATTAAATTATAAGTACGACTTAATTTCAGTGAAACGGGATAGATAAGTACAGTATATCGGATTAAACGTTTTCACTTTTGTAACTTAAGAGAGTCAACCCTACTCCCGCCGTTTATCTGCCAGGCAAGACACGTGATTAATTATATTCAGATTGAGGATTTTTAGCCATTAAATTATATGTACGACTTAATGTCACTATAACGGACTAATCAAGTTCGGAATACGGAATACAAGACATATCTCGTTTGTATTGTGAGAGAGTCAACCTTACCCTCGCCGTTTACCTGCGAGGCAAGATACTTGAAAAATTATCATCAGAATGAGGTTATATGGCCATTAAATTATACCTACGACTTAATTTCAGTGAAACGGAATAGATAAGTACAATATATCAGATTAAATGTTTTCATTTTTGTAACTTAAGAGAGTCAATCCTACTCCCGCCGTTTATCTGCCAGGCAAGACACGTGATTAACTATATTGTAGATCTATCTCGTTTGTGTAGTAAGAGAGTCAACCTTACCCCCGCCGTTTACCTGCGAGGCAAGATACTTGAAAAACTATCATCAGAATGAGGTTATATGGCCATTAAATTATAACTACGACTTAATTTCAGTGAAACGGAATAGATAAGTTCAAAATATCAGATTAAATGTTTACACTATGTAACTTAAGAGAGTCAACCCTACTCCCGCAGTTTATCTGCCAGGCAAGACACGTGATTAACTATATACAGATTGAACATTTTTAGCCATTAATTTATGTGTACGACTTAATGTCACTATAACGGTTTAATTAAATTCGGAATACAGATTACAAGATGTATCTCGTTTGTATAGTAAGAGAGTCAACTTTACCCCCGCCGTTTACCCGCGAGGCAAGATACTTGACAAACTAACATGAGAAAGAGGTTATATGGCAGTTAAATTATAACGACGAATTAATTTCAGTGAAACGGAATAGATAAGTACAATATATCAGATTAAATGTTTTCACTTTCGTAACCTAAGAGAGTCAACCCTGCTCCCGCCGTTTATATGCCAGGAAAGACAGTGATTAACTATATTCAGATTGAGGATTTTTAGCCATTAAATTATATGTACGACTTAATGTTATTATAACAGTTTAATTAAATGCGGAATACAGAGTACAAGATGTATCTCGTTTGTATAGTAAGAGAGTCAACCTTACCCCCGCCGTTTACCTGTGAGGGAAGATACTTGACAAACTATCATCAGAATGAGGTTATATGGCCATTAAATTATAACTACGACTTAATTTCAGTGAAACATTGAGAGAATGAACAAGGCAAGATTAACGAAACAAATATATGTAGGTAAGGTTAGGGGAAAGGCCGGACCTGGTAGGCCGCGTAAAACTTGGCTGGATGTAGTAGAATCTATGATAAAAGAAAGAAAGATAAAGAGTTTTAAAAACAAAAGGGCATGTCAGAGTCTATGTATGAATCTTGCGGAAGCTTGGGAGGTATACTGAGATAGGAGAGCATGGAAAAAGATTGTGAATGAAAAATAAATAAGAGGCAGGGATTGTTTTGCCTACCCCGCAAGGGAATGGCGTGAAGGTTAAGTTAAGTACATGAGTAAGTCAGACTTCCAGATGTTTTCAATTTTTTCCTTAACGTAGATCATTTCACTTTTCTAGCACAGATTGGACTATCGCTCACATTTTTTTTAGCCGTAGTAAAATTTTTTTGGATAATGAGAACTTAAACTGCTTTCAGTCTGCTGCGTTGAGCTTTTCTGTGGGAAACAGTTACCGCTTCTGGTATACGGCTACCTGTTTTTGAGAAACGGGTACCGGTTTTAGGTCTGTTTTTGAGCTGTTTTCGGAAAACGGGTCGCTGTTTTGAGCTGTTTCTGCCTGTTGCTGGAAAAACAGGTATCTGTTTCTGAGCTGACTGCATCAAAGTTTATACTATTTACATTTTCGGTGTTTACAATGTTCTGCCGAACAATTTACAAATTGTTGTTGGCTTCAGCCAACTCACTGCATAAACGTTCCAAATTTTAGCTATACTAAAATTGAATTTATCTTAATTAATTAATAAAATAAGTATATTTCTATTAAGCCACATAAATTGAAACTTTTTATTAGTGTAGTACTGTTTATAAAACATAGAAATAAACACTTGTAATTATGTCTCAAAAAACCTTAACAATGTTCCGTTTATTAGTATCGAATAAAACAATATCAAATTATTTTCTTGTAAATTCAACAACTGGTGATATCACTAAACATAACTAACATTAATAAATTGCTAAAATGTCAAATTTTACTAACTCCTGTCAAGCCTGTCAATTATCGACATCACTGTTTAAGTTATCGAAAGATGGCGGTACCTTACAATTTTAACCAAAAATGTAAAAATAACGTTGTCTTGGACGTGTATTTCATGAGAAACATATTTCATTATTTTATACTTCATATATTTACTGACCATTTTACCGCATTGTAGCGGTGTTTTTACAATAGTGTGCGTAAAAATGAAGTTACACTAGACGTTCACAAGATTGTAATATCAATTTTACGTTTCAGTTCTTCTTTGAAATACTCATAAAAGCGTTGAGGTAATACATTAGAATAAGATATGTATATAGATGTCAGTTAATAAATCTTTATTTATTAGGATTTCATTACAATTTTTTCATATAAATGATATACATGAGCCAAAGCACACTGACAAGTGTTTTGTGTATGAAAAAAACAGCATGAATTAAGTTTGGGTAAAATAGGTTGTTCTTCAAACACCGTAATACGTTGTTTTAAAATTTTTGAATAAAATCAGCTTTCTCTCGTCCTTTAACGTACACCTCATCTGTGTATGAAATCACTAAGTATACGAGAGAATAGATGTGGAGAAGTATATCCATATTCCCACTTGATAAAGTGGTGGTTGTGAATTAACCAGTTAGCTTGTTTTTGAAATTCACTATCCAAGGTGTGCCATGCAAATGGAGGCTTGAATACATAATGAGCAATTTGATCTCCATTATATATCGCTAGTTCCTTAGGTGCGAATATATTTCTTGCTGTTTTGAATCCTTGCACATCAATTATAACAATCATTACTTTTCTATATTTGTCTGGTTGTCTTCGTTAGCGCGTTGTATATGCGTTAATGCAATCGAGCAGTATTTCTACATGATACATTTCAACAAATAGAACTGATTTTCTGGTTGGGTTTACACACACTATTACAATAGTAAATACGTAAGCGATTTTACTGTGCAAAAACAGTGCTTTCACATAGAAAAACATGATGTCGAAGCGAATGGTATGTGATTATAAAATTTCAACTTATATAGAAGGGTAGACTCCACGAGGATACCCGAGCATGCACAAAGTCTGACAATACTAACAAATCCAGTTACATGTGTCATTGGTTAAGAATGCTTATTTGGCTATTCCTAAGAACCTTGAAGAGTCTAACATAAGAACTGTAATATGATACCTTCTCAATACCTTGTCAATAAAATTTAACCTTGAAAATTGGTTTGCATGAATTGTAATATGATACCAATAAATTTTAACCTTGAAGATCTTAGCCAATATATAAAAACCTGCAGACACCATATTATACGCTACATTTTTTTTTCTCATCAATAGCAACTCACTTCATTATGATGTACCTACTCTTCATTTAATCAAAAAAATAGAAGACATTTTTTTTGCAACAAAAATATATAATTTATTTTCAAACAATTATACATAGATATATATTATTATTTTTTTTTTTACAGAAATGTTAAATTAGTTGTCTTTCCTATAGTTCCGGCGCTGGTAATGTACACGTCACTCTCAATCAGATATTGTTTAAACTTTTCAATGCGATCTTCTTTTTTGAAGTATTCATAAAATCGTAAGGGAAGTATGCACTTAAAGTTCTGGGTTTCAATGATAATATGTTTACCATACTTTGTGTCGATGGTATTTATATCAATCACTTTATATTTTGCACCCACCTCCAAGTCTTTTACGTTCGTGGAGGATTTACAGAAAGTGCTACTGTTCAATGCAGATAGATCCATCTTTACTGATTCGAGAACGCTTTTGAATTTTGAGTTGACACCGGAACTGTCCTTCTATGTATTACTGCATCACGATTTTTTATGGTAGAGGGGAGAGTGTGCTTTGAGAATTACATCAATAAGCTAATCTGCATCTGATGATGAATAACTGCTACCATCAGAAGATGCTGTCCATTATAACGACTTTATTTGTTCGCAATTGTACTAGTACTAAACACTATTGAGGAAATGATTCATCTGTAATTTACATATGGTGGGGGTTGTAGTATGACCTTGGTATACTTTTAGCATAGACAACAACCTTTCATTCTTTTTGTTTCCATAAACTGATTCTATTTTTATATTTCTAAGAAATGTAATATGATACACATGCAGGTCATTAATTACTCTTTGACCTTGAAAACCATATATTTAGATTTCTAAGAATTGTAGTATGATGGCCTAGCAATTTCTATTTTCAGCTTTAAATTTTAATCTAAATGTGTCCTTGATTTGAGTACCTCTTACATGTTTAAACTTGTTAAATACCCACCTTGTCCTACTTTTAGTTTAGAAAACTATTTCACCTTCACACCATTTAATCAACTTAAGTACCATTTGACCTTGATCTACATTTTAGCATACATACATAACAACCTATCATTCTTCATACTTCCATGGACTGATTCTATTTTTAGATTTCTAAGAAACTTAATATGATACCCCTGCAGGTCCTTACCCTTTGTCCTTAAAAACTATATTTTTAAATTTTTAGATTTCTAAGAATTGTAATATGATCATGATGATGATGATAATGACATTGCAATTTCTATTTTTAGCTTTAAATTTAGATTTTTTCGTTTGAAAAGGCTGAACTTGGAAAAATTTCTTAAAACATATTTCTATCACCTACTAGAGGTAGCTGCCCCAATTTGATATATGTGTTAGATACGTTGAAAAGTCGACAGCGGGGGATGGGGGGGTTTTTTAATTTATTTTTGGCAAATTCTGGCCCGTTTTCGAGAACAATTGATTTTTTTGTTTGAAAAGGCTGAACTTAGAAAAATCTGCTTAAACAATATTTCTATCACTTACAAGGGGTAGCTTTTACATTGGGGTAGCTGCCCCAATTTGATATATGTGTTAGAGACGTTGAAAAGTCGACAAGGGGAGATGGGTGGTTTTTTAATTTATTTTTGGCAAATTCTGGCCCGTTTTCGAGAAAAAATAATTTTTTTGTTTGAAAAGTCTGAACTTGGTAAAATCTACTTACAAAATATTTCTATCACCTACTAGGGGTAGCTTTTACATTAGGGGTAGCTGCTTTATGCATTACTTTCGTCATGTTTGCCTATAAAAAGTTTACTGAATGATGCACACGCAAAGAAGGCCTTTGATCATAAACTAAGAAATATCACACGATACCCCTACAGGTCAATAATCTTTGACCTTGATCACTCTATTTTTAGACTTCTAAGAATTGTAATATGATGATGACATTGCAATTTCTATTCACACCTCGCTGTGGTTTATATCACAAAAATGTGTCCTTGACTTAAGTACCTATGACAATATGTTTAAACTTGTTAAATACACACCTACTACTTTTAGTTTAGTAAATTATTTCACCTTGACCCAATTTAGTCAATATAAGCACCATTTGACCTTGGTCTACATTTTAGCATAGACAACAACTCGCATTCTTCTTGTTTCCATGAATTGATTCTATTTTTATACTTCTAAGAAATGTCATACGATACCCCTACAGGTCAATAACCTTTGACCTTGACCACACTATTTTTGGACTTCTAAGAATCTTAATAAGATGATGAAATTGCAATTTCTATTTTTAGCTTCTGACCTGAATGATCTTGAAGTTTTGAAAGTCGTAACCTTGAAGTGGAGTATTCACCTCCAATGAACTCATGACCTACTTTTTATGCATAGCTTACGAGATCGTCGTGACCTTGAAGTGGAGTAGCTCCGGCCCTATATTACTACTACAAACTAAACTTAGCTATCTAAATCACAGTAATCCTCCTTTTTGAATTGTACACACACCCTTGTATTATTTTCACCTGAACACGTTATATTTGTTTACAAAGAAACAAAACCACAAATATTTCATTTTTGAACACTGCATTATAACGCGCTTGTTTACAGGAAATTTCCAAACCGACAATGACGAGCACAGATACATCGGCGACACCTGTCCCTAACCATTAAACCAAAATCTTAGGATTTACCGCCGACATTTCAACGACACCAGCATTACTCTGATGTACGGTGGGCTGCCCAAATACCAGGCGCTGTACTAGAAATTTTTCGTTTATTTTCCATCATTTTGTTTAACTTGAATACCTAATTGTTTTACCAGAATATCATTTTTTTGTTATATTATGATTATTATTATTCCAGAAGTTTTGTTTTAATATATGTATTAAACCTGGGTACGAAATTGTTTAACAGTTATATAAGTCTAAAAACCCTCTTCCCAAAATTCCTGACTAGCCGAAATTAAAAAGAAATCCACATAGTGGTAATTAGTAAGGGTAACTCATAAAAGAAACCTGCACAAAATTATGGGCCTTACAACATTACTATACACTTGCAAGCAACTTTACCTTCTTTATGTATACCAATTTCATAGATACTTTTGCTGTGTAACTTCTCTACAGTTCGAGTTGGTTCTTCATAATCATTCTCTAGAAAATTAATCATGTAAAATAGAAACACAGTGTGTTGTTTAGATGTACCAAAATACAGTACAAATTATCTGGTAACAAAAAGGTAGCAATATACTAACTACATACAATTTAAATGTTTGACGAAAGTGTTTAAGGTACAATATACACTTAGGTAACACACAAATAAAATAAATAATACCGAAAAGTTTTAATAGCTAAACTATCATCAGAAGCCGACGGTCCTGGTCGATTGCTCCTGATGACAGCTTAGCTATTGAAAAACGTTTCATGTTGTTAATTTTATTTGTATGGTAGTGGGTATTTTTTTTTGTTATCGTATGTGGCACAGAACCAGCGATTCAGATTTTCATTCTCATGTTTAAATTGAATATTATTCTGAAATTTCAATAAACCTCAATAAGTCTAAAGGTTTCATTGGGGTATGTGAATACGGTATTCACCAAGATAAACAGTACCGAGAGGCTTTGAATTAACTTGGGTGATGTCTGTTTGTTATGTTTGTCATTAACTGTCATAATAATATTACGCCGAGGAAAAGGTATTTATAATAGAACAGTATTTCCGTTCATACGGAAGTGGACGGGGCAATGGCCCAAGTTTGAAACAAGCTTTAGAAAAATATCGGGAGCAATTTAATACAACTGCACCCAGTTAAAGGGTAATGTTAGCACTTGTTGAGAAATTTCGTCGCACTGGTAGTGTGTTGTGAGGGAGAACATCATCATAATAGAATAATTTCTAGTGGAACGGACTTCGATTGGCTTTCACTTTCACCTGACCTTACGACGTCACCTGATGCATACATGTGGGGTATGATCCAAGAGCCAGCATTCCACTCATGCACCAATGGATATTGCAGAACTACGGCAAACAATAATAACTTATTTCCAACGACTGCGTCAACCCCTACTTATGAATATGTCCAATTATCTGCAAAATCACTATGATGTTATGTTGATGTTTTCGGTGCGATTTACTTTGCGAATACTCTATTAGACATATTAATATGAAGTCTGTTCTTCATTTATTAACCACTGCATTTAGCATTGTATATATAAACATAATTAACGTGTAAAATAACAAAGATAAATTAAAAAAAAATTTACCATTGTCACTTTCTACGTTCTCAGCATTTTCTTGATTTATGCTTTCGATATGCATACCTATTTCTTCCAAAGCTTTCCCGTGAAAATCGGCCCCCTCCCCTTTGTCCATAATTAGAAGTAGTTTGGCAATTTTTGCTGTCTGGTATACGTTCTGAGGTAACCTACAATAGGTTTTCACAATAAAGTACCCTGTGAATCAAACAGTAAAATATCTTTACCTATAGAAATCTTCTTGTGTTTTTTTTGTATGGCCCATAAAACGCGCGACTTGCTCTTTTTCTGCTTCATTTAAATTTATTAGCTGTAGAACTGTTGCTATCTGCTTCCTAAGACGTGAAGATGTTAAAGTGTTTGGATTTTTTGCACCACAATTTATTGCATAACTTCGAAGTACTGATGATCCGTCCATCCATTTATCCTTAGTTCCAATTGAAGCAAAAAGAAATGGATTTTCTTCAAGGATTAGCTGATTCTCCTTTCTAGCAGTTAATAGCGCTTCTATATATACGTTTGCACATTTTTAGCAAACAAAACAGGTATAGACTTGCTACCTTTCCCAATAGTTATAATTCTTTTAAAATGTGCGGATAAGAGTTTTTCAGATTCCGAAAGCACGCTCAAACACTCTTGTTGATCCACAGTAACGAAGCTTTGGGTATATGATTCAATTTTAATATATTGTATGTCGCCAATTCTTTTTCTATTTAACAAAACGTTTAAAACAAGAGCAGCTTCTGTCAATTTTTTAAAAGACAGTAAATCGTTAGCATTTCTCGTTAACTCGATCATGCTACGCTCAACAACACCAACAGCATATTCTCGAGATCTAAAGATATCACTGGTTATCGGTTGAGTCTGAGGCTTCTTTCTGTGCTTTTCGTTGAGGTCTTTTAAAGCCAGGCTTCCCATATCAAACTTCCATCTTTCGTCTAATAACACTCGAAATTTTTTTACAGTTTTAAGTGTTTCGGTATAGTCAGCAACCGGGGGAACAGGATCTTGCTTTAATAACAATGTTTTAGCTGCCAATCAGGCTGACAACAAGACTGTTTTTAAATGCATTGCCAAAGATGGTGCTTTAAACGTTTTTGAGTTAACGTCATATCCGGAAATTATCTGAGTTGCATGAACAAATTTATCATAATGTTTTGTGTTCAGAGCGTCAAGCATTGTATTTAAACCATATACACCTTGGAGAGGTATAAGCAACCTACCAAGTTCTCTTATTTTATTTGAAACGGCATTTGCAATATGAGGCCTTTTATGCTTACGCAAATAATCTTCGCCATATTGGCAAGTTACAGGGTCATTTTTACTATTGAAAGAGGCTCGATCGGCATGCATTTTTGAAAACACTTCATTTTTTAGTCTTAGCTTATCAAAAAAAGTTTTGCGAGATGCTTTAAAAATTAATAAATTTTGTCCCAGACTTGCAATGTTACGTTTTACCTTCTCATTAGGATTATACAAACATGTTTTTCCACGTTTTGTTAAGGACCTTAAACGAAATATGCCTTTACAATATGGACATGGCATGAATTCTTGGACTTCTTGTTCGTAGTTTTCTTCTCTTTCGCGGTTTTTTACAGCTCTTTGAACTGGTTTTATTTTATTTTCGTCTGTTAAAGTATAATTGCCTTCTTTTCGTAACAAAGTTATCATTTGTCCTCTTTTTTTTATTGCCCTTTGGAATCTTTAAAATTTTCTGAATAGAATCTTCATCTTTGTGGTTTCGAAACAAATGGCGTAAAAAATTTGTAAAGTCTTTATCGCAATAAATGTATCTATCTCGCTTATCCCACATTCTAATTCTACGACGGCTGACTTCGACCAATTTTTCTGAATCTCCTAAAACTCCAACAACCTATACGCAACACAAAAGAAATGTACAAATCATCTACAAAAACCATACTCAACAAAAAGGAACTTAAAAATCATTAGTACTTTGCAATTAATATTTTAAGTTATCGATCCTCATAGAGCATTGCAAAACGTATTTGATGTCACACCATATGATTTACACGTTTCCATGTAACAGCGGCTGTGGTCGCCGCCCAGTTTATTGTACTTTTATTTGTGTTACTAGGTTGTGTTTGCATTGTTTTTTAATTATATTATTTCGCCATAAAGAACTGAAAAAAATCATATGGCCTGACTTCACGTCCGTTCAAACCTCCGTAAATAAATTTCAATTATGTACCTCATTTAATTCTCTCTAGTGAAAAGAAACTAAAGTTTAGTGTTTTCTTTTAATAAATACTGTTTTAATGTTTATGGTATCTTTTGTTTTTGGCGTTAGTTTTTGTTATTTAATTTTTTTGCAAATTCCCTATTGCAAGCAAAACTTTTATGAATCTTCCACAGTTGCACAACAATTTTAAATTAAGCAACCCACATAGCACACGACATGTAGTAGATAGTAGATAAAAGTATATCTACGTAATGTACATATTATCTACTAGCACTTATTAAATTGAATGAGGAATTATAGCTATTTGATTTAATGGGGAGACCGTGCTAGTAGAGTAGTGGTAATACGACCTGCTTAGCATTCGGGAGGTAATGGGTTCGATTCCGTTACCGTCTACAGTTTATGACGTTTTTTCAGGGGTTTTACTCATCCTGACCACGCCCATCCTTAATCCCACCCATGAATATCTATAATGTATGTATGTATGCTGGGAATCCATGAATGTGGCTGAAGGAGCTTGGAAAGCTCAAGGGTCAAACAGCCCGTCCTCCTTGGGAAGAAAAAGAAATACGTGGCCTTCTCCTTTTTACTAGGAAGAAAAGTAAACCATTCCCTCCCTCCGATGAGGGCAGTAATCACCTAAGGGAGGGAATGTTACTTTACTCCAGAGTGGAATATGATTTTTTCACCAACTGCAGATTTTTATCGTTCGGTTTTATTTCTCAAATGCTGCTGCATTTGAAAACATTGAGTGGTTCATCAAAACGTATTTCAAATGTTGGTTTTGATAATTTAACAAATTGCACTATTAATATCAATCATGCTCAATAATAAATTACTTAAAATGTTCTGCTTTTGTTTATATTTTTTGTCATACAGGATATATTTGGCCCTCATTGCTATACGGCAATGGAAGGAAATGTACATTGTCTTCCGCTGCTATTGGGGACCAATTACTGGCAGGAAAGTGAATATTTTCGCACCTAAAAATTATCCTAACAACAGTCAACACTTGGCACTTTCGAATATAGGTGGTGAAAAAATTTATTGAGTTTAAGAGTCAAAATAATTTTATGGGGGATGCAAGGGTTTTCAACGAAACAGTTGATGTGTGTAATACATTTATTTATCTAGTTCCAAAAAAATATTAATGTTGCTGTTTCACACGTCAACATGATTCAAAAAGAGATAGATACAATCTAAGATGTGAACTTGAATCACTTGAATTGAAACACTCCATGAAGGACCTACGATACTTTTATTTGTAGTTGTAATATTGATTTAATTAGTTTAGCTTGTTCTGCTTAATTTAGTTATATAGAATTTTAGTTAGTTTTAAATAATAATCATTCATACAAATGATCAGCAACAAACCAAAGTGAAAATTAAAAGTTTCGGTAAATAAGTTAGAGAGTAATCACAACAATGTAATTGCCAGAACTAAAAATTAAATTAAAATAAAATCCGAAGATGTATAAGTATCACGATATAAAAACACCAAATATATGTACAAATCCCAAGATGCAATAACATAAAACCATTATTTAAATTAACAATGATACAAAAAAAAAATTAAATAAATGCCCATGCTTAGTTCCCAAACTAAATAATAAAAGTATGTAATCAACTTAACCTTAAAATTGCTCTCGAACAATTTCCAATCCATTGATATGTTTTGCTTAACATGCAACCGATATTATGGAAGGAAAATGAGAAAATATATGAATACACTCTTGACCTAAATTGTAAACTGAAAAATACTGGTTATGATGATTTTCGAAGATAAGTGTATTATACTGTACCTACACAAATCGATCATTGATGAAAGTAAAAGAATGGTCTATTCTATAATAAATGATACATCAACATGATGAAATGATATTTATATTACAAATATGTTTACTATCAATTATATATACTTATGTACGTAGTTGTAAATACAGCGAATAAAATAACAGCAATTTCTTTGATTAATTTGCTATGATGCAAATTGTCAGTTAAACCAGATTGTTGATGAAAGGTTGTAGATGATAAGTTACAGAAAATGTTTATTCTATCGACTCCATGTAATAAGTAATAAAGATTTATCTATCATCTGTTCTCGGTATGTGAAACTGGGGACTCGGATTTCTTAACCATCTGTAGATAGAGGGTTGCAGTAGTAATTATAACTTGAATTGATGGAGTTATGTGAATCATTACCAATAAGTCAATATGTACACCCATGATACACTTAGTACTCTTTAAGGTGTCAATTGTAGTCATATCCAGTATAATTAGATAAATTGATGAATAAGAACAATAGGTACATTGATATAAATTGATTGATGTAGAAATAATAAACATAATGGAATGAATAATGTCAATTTGAAATTTTTTTAAAAGGACAAATTACATTTTGATTACTTACAAATAATTAAATTGTATACAGGTAGTCATGATCCAGAAAAACCGATTTTTATAAAATTAGCAAGACCAGATCATTAGGATGTAAGTTTTCATCACAAATTGTCAAAGGTTTGTTAAATTCTTCAAAATCAATCTCTCCAAATTTTATGATAACAAGCAGGGAAACTAGTAATATTAAGGGTGACATTGATTAGAATGATAGCGGATTAGTTGTAGAATATGATTTATGACAATGAGTAAATTTAAAATTATATGTTATAATCTGCGTATGTTACGATAAAAAATATTAACATGTTAATTTTTTTCTTAATACATTTCATTCTGTTGATATAATTTGTTTTTGGACAGCTCTACGTAAAAGTTGCAGCATGTTCCATGTCTTAAAGGAATATGAAAATTTATATGATCTAACAAATTGCAACCGTTTGTAATACTATGAAGTAATTTAACGAGAAGAACCAGCTTGTGATTTTCCTCAATTTAAACACTTCTAACAGTTCATAGTAGGAACCAAGTATATAAGTAGCTCAGTACTAAAACGTTTCCTTAAAATGCATTTTGTTTAAGAAAAAATTAAAACCAAAATAATTAGTGTAAGATGAATTCCTACATATACTTTAACTCATCTCCAGTGGACATGTTTGTGCTATGCATGAATAATTAAAAAAAATTTCATACCTTGGTAAATAAGTGTTTGGTTTCTGGTTCAGCACTTCCTGATTTATTTTGAGAATTGTCATTGCCAGTGTTTAACTAAAATAAAAGTAAATGGTAAATGGTCTTTTAGTTTAAAAGTTTTTTTAAATACAAAATTAGGTTATGTTTTGTAAAAACTAAATCAAATAAAAAAGAAAGAAAGAGAAATATGATTAATTCCTTCAAACAATATTAATATTTATTTGTTATTGTTAGGCATGTAATTGATGGTAGTTTCTAAAAGTGCCACTTACTGCAATGTATTGTAAAATTCTAACTTTTTTTGAATTGGTGTCAATGTCCTTGTTTCCGCTGCGTATCAAGTTCGTAGTTTCTAGGAAAGTTGAAATACTGTCATCAGCATTTTCCAGAGAATTATCGATCACCTGCTTATCAGTATGTTCCTAAAAACATTAATCAACAAAAAATAAAGTACATAAATTACAATACTTTATATATAATGGGTTCCACATATGGAATTATTTTAGACACACGTGATCGGCAGTCAGCAGAATCAGATTCTACACTGTCATCAGGTTTCCATGATAGTAGGTAGAGATTGGAGACTTTTGGCACACACCACATTTCCAAGGTTACCACATTTCCAAGGTTGCCACAAAACCAAGGTCCCCACAGTACCAAGGTCAAAAAAGCGCAATGTTTGACCTAATTACATATCATTACCACAAAACCAAGGTCACAAACCCCGCTTTCCTGTTCCACAATTACAAGGCCATCACTGTGACCTACTTTAAAACCCCGCTTTCCTGTTCCACAATTACAAGGCCATCTGTGTGACCTAATTACATATCATTACCACAAAACCAAGGTCACAAACCTCGCATTCATGTTCCAGAATTACAAGGCCATCCGTGCGACATAACGCGCGTTCACGTTCCACAATTACAAGGCCATCCGTGTGACCTACCACGCATTCGTGTTCCACAATTACAAGGCCATCCGTCTGACCTACTTTATGCTTAGCCACCTGGTTGCCACTCTTACCCACTTGTATTTTGTGCTCACCCACAAAATAAAAGAAAACGATATGTTAATATATTTAATTAATGTAGAAACATGTACAAATGTATTACTCAGATATATGATTTTCTTTAGGAATAAAACATTTTGATTTAGTACCAGTGCAAAAGGTCCTCCCCACTTCCGTTTCATTACATCTGCGTGGACGTGGTGCGAGGAGCTGAGCATACGTGCAGTGTGGTGCCCATTGTAGATGTTCCTGTAACGGATTGACATCTGGCTGCCATCGGTTTATTCTAACCCCACACATGAAACATTCAACCGTATCGTCTGAAGATGTGGAAATGAATCCTGCTGCAGCAAGCGATGAGGGTGAGTGAACTCCAGACCATGTTCCATACGTTAGTAATCGTTCATCGAAACAGTTGTAATACTGAGGATAATAAAAGTTTAGGTCACACATGTTAACATCAGCGAAAACAGTATGATACTGACAGGAAATAATTTATTCTATACAATATATACAATATGTACAATATGTACAATACATACAATATATATATAGAATAGATAAAATAGATGCAGTAAAAAAAGATTACTCGTCTATGTAGCACACCTCATCACACAGTATACATGAGTCATTATCGTACACATCACATAACTGTGTGAGAGGTGCCCTACACGACGAGCACCAATAATATTCGTGCGACAGGTGGTATCGCGCAGTCCATCGTTCCATGTGCATATGATGGTCAATTACCCGGTAATGAGATGGTTTCAATCGGGCGAAACAGCAATGACACAAATGCATGTAGTCCACCAGATGGTAGCGAACATATATTGATACAATGTGGGCATATGCTGTTACACGGCTTGCCGAAAAGTGCTCGCGTATTACCTTGCTCAATTCGGCATACCACGCTGAATTCCACTGAACCAGTTCATAATTATTTCGTAGCACTTTAATTATGGAAGCCGGTAGTATTCCTTTCTTTTTAAAATTTACCCAGTTCGGAATTAATTGACATGTCCGTCGCGCACTAATTTGAAATAGGGTTTGTGGTTGGTACACTTCAGGAGTCTTCCAATCGTCTTGCACTGGAGTAAGTGACAGTGAAGATCGGTAACTATGGTATATGTAAAAACCCCTCCCTTTAAGTATACGTATAATACTGAGTGGGGGTATGTAACCTTGTGTAGTGACCTTGTTGTGGCAAAGTGGAAGGGGGCACAACTTTGGAAATAAGTATGCCTAGGAATCCTTGAAGTAGTGGTGAATACAAGGTTGGAAAAAAAAACAAAATGTGTAACAGCCTTGAACGAAAAGAAAACCTTGAAAAGGTGTAACCAACAAGACCGCTAAAGCAATGTGTGGTATAATCGTGAAGGTCACGTAAGTAGTCTTAAGGAGGACACATAGTGGGGAGAGTGTCATATATAAAAGAGAGGGAATGCATGTAAATCCAGTATCGTATATAATGGATAACATCGTACGTCAAGCCACAGAAAAGGCGAAGATTATCGGTGCTATAAGTTCAAGTAAATATTGCGATATTTTGCTTAATAATGTGCATTATTTCTTAAATAAAAGTAAAACAAAGTTTGTTAGTGTCGGTCTGTCACCCAAATTTGGATTTGAGCCAGTCGTAAAACTCGGTGGATCGAAGAGTAGTGGAGTGTATATCTGAGCATGCGCTATGAGTACACATTCATATGACCTTTCATTGAAAGCAAAAAGAAAATACGCCATATACATGTAAGTATAAATATGTTTGAATTTAGTAAATATTATAATAACCATTTAATTTTAGCTCAATTAATGTTCCCTTTGGACATGCATACAAGTTGTCGCACACCATGTTTATTACAAAATATGGACATCATTAACACACCAATGAAAATATTAATGTCAACAATAACATACATAAAGTTATTAGACTCACATGAAAATGGCCTCTTTATCTTCTTCACGCTGATGTAGTTGACCGTAGAAAACAGCTCCTTCGAAATCCAAATCTGCCTGTTTGACATCCAAATTTGCTTCTCTTAATGGTTATTCGTTTAAGTAAGTTTCACTAATATTTCTTCATATTGATAATTCTTTATTTTCAGGATTATCACACTTTATTACTTTTATTTCAAAATAATTTTTGAAATGCATCATTAGTTTGAAGGTTATTCAAATTAAACACGCTTCCAATAATTAAAATATATAATAATAGAAAAACGGAGAAAACACAATTAACAAAATCCATATCAAACGTAAACAAAAACTTAAAAACAATGTCGAATCTCCGGAAATATTTTCACTCGCTGTCGATAACAACCGAATTTTATTTAAAGGTAAACTAACCTTAATTTAATAATTACCGACAAATGAATATCACTTGTTTTTAAAACACTGCCGATACTAAAACCGCACTTTACTTTTATTGAAAGTGACGTTATTTTGTTTAAAATATTTACGAGAAAAAATTTGGCAACATCTTGCTTTTGCAAGTTGTTGGAACAGAGAAAAACTGAGAGAGCTACTAATCCTTCAGCATTTCTATTTATATGCAAATCGTTAGAAACCACATTCACTAATTATTATCAACAACTATTTCAAATTTTTCCTCAATTCTGATTGGCTAATGCTTTTCTTAAATTACAATTTAATTTCAAAAGCTCATAACTTTTGAACCCATAAATCTATCTTGAAACTAACAACATTTTTGGAATCCCCACAATTTTTCCAATAAAATAAGTCCTTACACGAACTACTTGCTCCAATTATTAAACATGTTGATTTTTACATTGATTTATTGATTTTATACTAATTTTATGCACTTTTCAGGCCTGGAATTGATTTCCACATGAATATGGGATGCTACTACATATAAATACACATCCTTTAAATTCCTACGGCCAATTTGAAAGGAAAATTATCTGAAATTTTCATACACCCTTAAAAACTAAATTTGGTAAAATAGTCACTAATATAGTGAATTGTGACTTGAAATTGAGGCTACTTTACTATTTTTACCTCTTATAATTTATTTTGTCCAAATTGTCCCAATCTATAACAAATTTTAACATAATTTTTATGCGAGGAATTAACATAACCTCAAATCAATACAATAATTTTTAAATGTATAATTTTACACTCTTAGGGACTTTAAATGTTTGTAAAAGTGTATATTCTTAATGTTTATGTCTTATTTTAATTTATTTTCACACTTTTGGAAGTTTATAAGTTCTTCTAAGGCTTATATAGAATTGTTGCATATCACTAATTTAATGTCTGTAAATGTTAATTAATCACAATTATTCCAGAACTGCTGGTTTATTTCTGTTTTATTGTTAATAACCAATGTATTTATTCTGTTTTTATTTAATTTTAGCACTTATATTTCGTTTTTCGCACTAACACGAACGTTTTCATAAATCTTGGCTGCGTACATTGAAATTGTGACATTGATATATGCCTAATACTAGTTTTAACATCACGTTTGTTATCTACAGCCTGTACTCCATGTCTTTAGGGAACATTATGCTTAAATAAACCTACTAACTAATAATGAAATTGATTTAATGCATTACGATAACAAACATACCTTATACTTATGTGTAATATGTTGTCGATTATAATTATATTAACATTTTATTATGAATTATATACATTTATATCCATCTCAATGTTAATCAATCGTCCCTACCTAATATTATATATATCGAAATGTACCATTTGTACAAATTAATGAAATTTATTGCTATGTGAATTACATAGCTATACTAATGTAATTTATAATCATCTAAATAGATATATATATATATATATATATATATATATATATATATATATAGTCTAATCGCGTTATCGTCACTTTCACGTATGTCGCATGAATCGCATGAAAAAACACTGTGTAATCGCCCTATGCCCGAAGGCTCTGTTTGCATATATTAGCTCTAGAATTACCACAGTTACGCAAGCAATTGTGAGTACGATCTAATGGACCATAACTGATATAATGAGCCTTTCGCGGTTTCACCTTCTTTCGGTTTGTACTGAGACGGTCGCACGATACCGATCCGGCCGGGAGAGCCGAAGTACGCCGCGCGCGCGCGCGAGCTATCTGTTCCACAACAACAACAACAACGATAACAAGAAGCGCCGCCACCATCGACACGACGACGCGTTCGACGCGAGCGACGGACGGTCGCGTTCGACATTCGCTTCGTAACACCACTATTCGTGGGGCGCTCGAAGACGCGCTAAGCGCGCGTTCGACGGGTCTACCTTCTCTTGCGTTCTTTAACGCGTCACGTCCGCGACGCGCCACCGCCTCGGCCGCCGCCCCTATCGCCCCCACGCGTCCCGCGATTGCCGACAGATCGAGACAAAAGAGTAAATATTTAATCTAATATACTGTCCCTGTCTATTCCGTTGCACTACAATTAAGTCGTAGTTATAATTTAATAGCTATATAACCTCATCCTGTAATAGTTTCTCAAGTATCTTGCCTCGCGGGTAAACGGCGGGCGTAAAGTTGACTCTCTTACTACACAAACGTGATACATCTTATATCCTGTATACAGTTTTTATTTAATCCGTTACAATGGAATTAAGTCGTACATCTAATTTAATGGCTATATGTCCTCATCGTGATGATAGTTTGTCAAGTGTCTTGCCTCGCGGGTAAATAGCGGGGTTAAAGTTGACTCTCTCACTATACAAACGTGATTTATATTATATATATATATATATATAATAAATATTTATGTAATACCGTTTTTATTTAATTCCTTACAATTGTATTAAGTCGTGCTACTAATCTAAAGGTTACAGAACCTCAATCTGAATATAGCTTGTCACGTATCTTGCCTAGCGGGTAAACGGCGGGAGTAGACTTGACTCTCATAAGTTACAAAAGTGAAAATATTTAAAGTAATATACTGCCCTTGTCTATTCCGTTACACTGAAATTAAGTCGTAGTCATAATTTAATGGCTATATAACCTCATCCTGATGATAGTTTGTCAAGTATCTTGTCTCCCGGTTAAACGGCGGGGGTAAAGTTGACTCTCTTACTGTACAAACGTGATATATATATATATATATATATATATATATATATATATATATCCTAGATACCGTTTTTATTTAATTCGTTACAATGGAACTAAGTTGTAGTACTAATTTAATGGCTATAGAGCCTCAATCTGAATATAGTTTGTCACGTATCTTGCGTGGCGGGTAAACGGCTGGAGTAGACTTGACTCCCTTAAGTTACAAAACTGAAAATATTTAATTTAATATACTGTCCTTGTCTATTCCGTTTCACTAAAATTAAGTCGTAGTTATAATTTAATGCCTATATAACCTCATCCTGATGATAGCTTGTAAAGTATCTTACCCCACGGGTAAACGGGGCGGGTACAGTTGACTCTCTTACTATACAAACTATACATCTTATATCCTATATACAGTTTTTATTTAATCCGTTACATTGGAATTAGGTCGGCTACTAATTTAGTGGCTATTGAACCTCAATCTGAATATAGTTTGTCACGTACCTTGCCTGGCGCTTAATCGGTAGGAGTAGACTTGACTCCCTTAGGTTACAAAAGTGAAAATGTTTAATCCAATATACTGTCTTTGTCTATTCCGTTCCACTGAAATTAAGTCGTAGTTATAATTTAATGGATATATAACCTCATCCTGATGATAGTTTGTCAAGTATCTTGCCTCGCGTGTAAACCGCGGAGGTAAAGTTGACTCTCCATACAAACGTGATCCATATCATATCCTGTACACCGTTTTTATTTAATCCGTTACAATGGAATTTAGTCGTACAAATTTAGTAGCTAATAAACCTCAATCTGAATATAGGTTTTCACGTATCTTGCCTGGCGGGTAAGCGGTGGTAGTAGGTTTGACTCCCTTAGGTTACAAAAGAAAAAATATATGATCTAATATACTGTTGTTGTCTATTCAGTTTCACTGAAATTAAGTCCTAGTTATAACCCCATCCTGATGATAGTTTGTCCAGTATCTTGCCTCGTGTGTAAACGGCGGGGGTAAAGTTCACTCACTTACTATACGAACGTGATACATCTTATATCCTATATACCGTTTTTATTTAATCCGTTACAATGGAATTCAATCGCATTACTAATTTAATAGCTATTGAACCTCAATCTGAATATAGTTTGTCACGAATCTTGCCTGGCGGGTAAACGGCTGGAGTAGACTTGGCTCTCCTAAGTTACTGAAATTAAGTCGTAGTTATAATTTAGCGGCTATATAGCCTCATCCTGATAATAGTTTGTCATGTATCTTGCCTGTAGGTAAACGGCGGGGGTAAAGTTGACCCTCTTACTATACAAACGATATAGGGTCCGCCAATAGTGCGTGGACGAAGCTTTATGAGTGTATCCAATATCGTTTTCAAAATTATTTATTGCAGGATTGTGTGGGATCTTTCTGGTTACAATTAGAAAATTATTTTCGCAAAAATTACTACTCGTATACAGGGTCTTACAACACAAAGTTATATTTTTTTAATTGGAACATACCGTATATTATTATAAATTTGGATTCCTTGGTTAATTTTAAGGGCACTTTATTCACTATATGAGGTATCTTAAACGCGCAATTTAGGCGCTGCATTCCATGTTTTTTAAATTTAGAGGTTGAAAAGAAAAATTGTAACAACAGTATTGTGAAATGTGTAACACAAAAATTTTAATGGTTGATTAGTCATAGACTGTGCTACATAAAATCGTAAAAATAGTAATATTATCTTATTTAATTTTCGAGATATCGTAATGCAAAGTATAAGATTTTCGATCATAGATAACTTGATTTTTTTAAATGGAAAGGTATACAATGTTTTACATTGTTAGATAGGACATTTAATTACATTTTTTTATGATATAACATTGTTGGTATTTATGTTTTGCCGTTTTTTGATAATCCAGCTTTTTTACTGAATTTGCAAAGTTTAAGATTCTTAATCCTAGATAACTTGATTTATTTAAATGGAAAGGTGTATATATATATATATATATATATATATATATATATATATATATATAAATCCTATATACCGATTTTATTTTATTTTTATTTTTATTTTTAAGTCGTACAACTAATTTAATGGCTATAGAACCCCAATCTCAATATAGTTTGTGAAGTATCTTGCCTGTCGGGTAAACGGCGGGCGTAAACTTGACTCCCTTAAGTTCCAAAATTATAATTTTAGTGAAACGGAATAGACAAGGACAGTATATCAGATTAAATATATTCATATTTGTAACTTAAGAGAGTCAAATCTACTCCCACCGTTTACTCGCCAAGCAAAATACGTGACAAACTATATTCAGATTGAGGTTCTATAGCCGTTAAGCTAGAAGTACGACTTATTTCCATTGTAACGAATTAAATAAAAATGGTATATAGTATATAGTATATATATATATATATATATATATATATATATATATATATATATATATATATATATATATATATCACGTTTGTATAGTGAGAGGGTCAACTTTACCACCGCCGTTTACCCGCCAGGCAAGATACTTGACAAACTATAATCAGGATGAAGTTATATAGCCATTAAATTATAACTACGGCTTAATTTCAGTGAAACGGAACGTGTTAGGACGGTATATAAAGTATATAATTTCACTTTCGTAACTTAAGGGTCAGGTCCCCGTGCCTTTATCAGCGATGCAAAGTAACTGACAAACTATCATCAGGATGAGTTTATATAGACGTTAAATTAAAACTACGTCTTAATTTTAATGAAACGGAATAGACAAGGACAGTATATTAGATTAAATATTCTCACATTTGTAACTTAAAAGGAAAACTACGTGACAATCTGTATTTAGATTGAGGTTCTATATCAATTAAATTAGTACGGCTTAATTCCATTGTAATGGATTAAATAGAAATGGTATATAAGATATAAGATGTATCACGTTTGTATAGTTAGGGTCAACTTTACCACCGCCGTTTACTAGCCAGGCAAGATACTTGACAAACTAACATCAGCATGAAGTTATATAGCCATTAAATTATAACTACGACTTAATTTCAGTGAAACGGAATAGATTAGGTTCTGAAACAGATATCTCTCTATCATCTAGCAATTTAGTATATTCCGATGAATCTGGAAATAATGATAAAAATAATGATTATATTTATAATAATTCTTCTTCTAATTTAATTTTAACTGAAACATATAAAGAAAAATTAACCAAATCTTCCTCACATTTACAAGAATATACTTCATTTAATAATATATCTTAATCAAACTCATATACTTCTAATTTAACATTAGATTATTCTACTTTAGATCAACAAACAAATATATTAGATGACAACAACTCCTTTAAATTAGAGCTTATAAAATTAAGTGAAAATATAGATGATGATATAAATAAATTATTAATCAATTCTGCTATAACTGAAGATATGTGTATTGTTCAAGATTTAATTGATAATTGGCTAACTATTAACTTTCCTATTCAATATCGAAAGAAATTTAAAAAATATATTCCCAAAGATCCACCAACAAAAATTATAACTAATAGTAGACAACGTAGAGCATCAATTTACGCAAAGGCCCAAGATTTATATAAAAAAAATACTTCCTTACTTGCTGACAAAATTATCCTTGGTAAACCATTATTAGAACCCGATGAATTTCCTGATATCAATGAAATAACTGAAATTTATAAACATTTATTTGAAAAACAACCTTTAATTGATAACGCACCAATTACTGATCAATTAAAAACTTCTGATAACATTTATAAATTAATTACTACAGAAGAAATTAAAAATGCTCTATATGGTTGGTCAACTTCTGCACCAGGTGTTGACGGTATTACTATACCGCAAGTAAGAAAATGTAAAGTAGACAAATTAAAAATACTATTTAATGTTATTTTATATCGTAAGTGTACACCAAAATCATGGACAGCTTCACGGACTGTTATGTTGCCTAAATACGGTAATAGAACCGATCCTAGTAATTGGCGACCTATTACTATTGGATCGTCTTTACAACGTCTATTACATAGAATCATTGCTAAAAGACTAATGACTAAATTAAATCTAAATAAATATCAAAGAGGATTTATACACCCAGGAGGTCTATTAGCCAACACTTTAATGCTAGAACATTACATCCGTACTAGGTCTTTAAATGGGAAAACTTATAATATAGTGACATTGGATCTACGTAAAGCCTTCGATTCAGTTGCTCATTCGTCTATTAGAAGAGCACTTATTAGACACGACGTTGATAAAGATATGATCGAATATATTATGGGTACATTTGAATCAGCAACTACCACAATATCAATAGGTAATAAAACTAGTGATAATATATTTATTCGTAATGGTGTTAAACAGGGTGATCCACTTTCACCAATCTTGTTTGATATCGTTATTGATGAATTACTTGATCGTTTAAACAATGGAATTAATGGTGGTACAATAGATTCTAATGTTAAAGTTGGTGCTCTAGCATTTGCCGATGATATTATAATTTTAGAAGATAACGAATTAAATATACCAAAATTGTTGGACATTGTAAATATATTTTTTAAGGATAGAGGAATGAATATCAATCCAAAAAAATGCAATTCTATTTCTACTGTATGTATCCAAGGCAAAATAATAACAAGATCTAAACCTGTCTTTAAAATTTCCGGATACTATATTCAATGTTTAAATAATTTTAACACTTTTAAATATTTAGGACATCAATTCGGTATATCTGGAATAGCAAAACCTAATTTATTAAATTTATATAATTGGCTGAACAACTTAAAAAAGCACCATTGAAACCCAATCAACAATTTTTAATTCTACGTTCGTATCTTATACCTCGTTTAATTTATGGCCTCCAAAATCCTAACATAACTGCAAAAACTTTAAATGAAGCTGACCGGATAATTAGGAATACTTTAAAAAAAATACTACATCTCAACATACACACTGGTAATCAATATCTTTATACGAGTGTTAAAGATGGTGGATTAGGTATTCCCGAGTTACGGAAAATTATTCCTTCATTCTATCAAATAGAATTAAAAACTTAAGTATACACAGTGATAAGATTACTCAAGCAATTTTAGAAAATAATGGTCCAACAAAGCAATTTGTAAAAAGAATAGAAAACTTAAACAAAGGTTCACCTAATACATTTTGGAAAGAAGAATTAAAATCTAGACCATTCAGCGCTGGACTTGAAGACACTGTTCACGACTCAGCAAGTCGTTCTTGGATTTTTAATCCTCCTCGTGGTTGGTGTGGTAGAGATTACGTACGTGCGATACAATTACGCACAAATAATCTTCCTCATAAAGGATTACCATACAAAAATACTGAAGATAAATACTGTAGAGGTGGATGTACACGTATTGAATCTTTATCACATATATTACAGGGTTGTCCTGTTACACACAATGAGAGGATTAAACGACATAATGAAGTTGTTAATAAAGTTAAAAAATTTACGCGCAAAAAAGGATTGATAGTCGAAGATGAACCATATGTATATCATAGTGATGGTCAACTTTTCAAACCTGATTTAGTAATACATTTCGAAAACAAATTAATTATTTGCGACGTACAAATATGTTGGGAAGGTAATAGAAAATTAGACGAATCTTGGGAAAATAAAAGAAAAGTTTATGATAATATTAAATTTCACGAAGCTGCAAATAAAAAATGGCCTGGTAGCAACTTGGTTTTCCTACCACTTATTCTAGGTGCTAGAGGTATATGGCCAAGATGTAATAATAAAACAGAAGAGACACTTGGTTTCTCCAAAACACTAAAAGCAAGTTGTGTACATTCCTGTTTATTATGGGGAAGTACAATACACAAGGCTTTTATGGCTGCAGTATGGAAAAGAATGCCCTATGAAATATAATTAGATAATTATTTTAACACAACATAAAATAATATTTTTAAGCTTATTTTAATTATAATTTGTAAACCTTACAGGTTAGGTACCAACTTTAACTTGAAATGTGATTACCATATATTATATTAACACAATAAATCATTTTTATAGCCAAATGCCTCGTCATCTAATTAGTGACGCGCATGAATGGATTAACGAGATTCTCATCTGTCCCTACCTACTATCTAGCGAAACCACAGCCAAGGGAACGGGCTTGGAAAAATTAGCGGGGAAAGAAGACCCTGCTGAGCTTGACTCTAGTTTGGCACTGTAAGGAGACACGAGAGGTGCAGCATAGGTGGGAGACGGGACCGTGCGATCGAGCGCCTCGAGCGGCGATCCCCCGTCGCCAATGAGATACCACTACTCCGTCTAATTAAAACAAAGCATTGCCATGGCCCCAAAGGGTGTTGACGCAATGTGATTTCTGGCCAGTGCTCTGAATGTCAACGTGAAGAGATTCAAGCAAGCGCGGGTAAACGGCGGGAGTAACTTTGACTCTCGTATGTCATTTTGGCATAATTTTTATTATCTATTAAAAAAATTTAAATTTCGAAAATATTACTGTGATTATAAATCTAATAGTGGTTTTGGATTGGTTTTTATAGATATTGAAAACGAAAATTTTATATTTTAGCGAAAAATTATTATATCTCTAATTAGAAATTTGATATTTTGTGTAATGTCACTCATGACAATTCAGATTATACTAATATTTATGTATTAATATGGATTCAAACAATAAAGAAAATTCTAATGGAAATAATAATCAAAATTTTAATGAAATTTCAACAAACAAATGTAAAAAATGTGGAAAGAAGTATAAATTAAGAAGTAGCTTATTAAGACATAACAAACAATGTGGAATTAACTCTAATCAAAAATGTTCATATTGAGACAAAACTTTCAAAAGTTTTTCATGCGTAAGAAAACATGAATCAAGAGTATATAAAAATCTATATTCTAAAAATTTGGCAACAAGAAAAAATCAACTTAGTGATAGTGAAATATTTACTATATTAGCCGAAATTGAAACAAAAATAGAAAAAGGTAAAGGACTGTTATTAGCAATGAAACTAGCCACTGGTCTTGATGATAATAAAATTAAATACAAAAGAAGATTACCTATTTATAGTAAATATCTAAATTCTGCAAAAGAAAACCTTTCAAATGTCAATAATAATTCGTCCAATTTAATTGGAAGCCCTTTTTCAAATAATGAATCTAATTTCAATGAAAATTCAAATACTAATAGTGAATATAATAATTTTAATAACTTAACAAATTTAGCTACAGAAAGTTCTAGTATTTTTAATGAATCAAATTTTTCCGATTCCACTAATATTAACACAATTAACAAAACTTTAATAGATAATTACGATGCCAATCTACCGGGACCTAGTTCCGGATTTTCGAGATCCGCAACACATTTTAATAATATTGATATTGAGTCTTCTGCCAATATCACGCGAACCTCATTAAATAAAGATGAACCTATTTCTAATTTCACATGTTCTAAATGTGGAAATGGTTATAAATTACAATCTTCTCTTACAAGACATTTTAAAAGCTGCGGTTTAAGACCAACGAATAAATGTATCCACTGTAATAAAACCTTTAAAAATTACGCCTCAGTTCGAATACACGAAAGAAAAATGCACAAAGAATTATATATGCTAGAAATTGAGAACAAACTAAAAACTCCAGAAAACGAATTATTTGACAAAATCGCATTAATAGAGGTTAATTGTAAAAATGGTATCTTTTCTTACAGAGAAGCCATAAAGAAAACGGGATTATCCAAAGATCAAATAAGATATAGAAGAGAAAAACCCGAATATATCGATTATCTGAATAGAGCAAAAAAAGATCAACGAAATATATGCTGTACCCTACCTGGCATTAAAGTAATTGACCCTCTTGCTTCAAATTCTTATAATAATATTTCAACATCAGATAATTTCTCTAACAATGGGATAAATTCCATAACCGAAAATAATAATTTTAATACCGATGTATCAATTAATTCAAATTCTGTTTCAACACCTCAAATAATATATCTGAACAATCTAAAAATAATTCAACATCCCATAGTTTGAATACCTCAAATGATAATATATCCGAACAATCTATACATAATTCATCTCAAAACATATCATTTATATCCCATTTAAATGCTCTAAAAGAAAATACAACAGAAGAAATAAATAAAACAATGATTTCTACTGCAATTAATGGATCAATAACTGATTTACAGAAAAACATTCATGACTGGTTAATCAAAAATTTTCCATTAAAATCTAGAAAAACATATAATAATAAAATTAAAATAAGTCCAAATACACTTAATAATAACATCAACACTAATAGTAAACAAAAAAGAAGAGCATGTTTCGCTAAAGCTCAAGATTTATAACATAAAAATCGCTCTTTACTTGCTAATAATATAATACTAGGTAAACCACTTTTAGAAAAAGACCTTTTTCCAAATTTAAATGAAATTACCGACCTATATAAAAATTTATTCGAAAAAGATCCTCACATAGACAATGAAAATATAAATAATTATCCAAAAAAATCAGAAGAAGTTTACTATTCAATTACTTCAAAAGATATAGAAAATGCCAAAAATAGATGGTCAAATTCTGCACCTGGACTTGATGGTATAACTATTCCACAAACTCGTAAATGTAATTTATTAAATTTGGAAATACTATATAACATATTATTATATAAACGATGTAATTCATGTTAGCATTAAAGATGGAGGTCTTGGTATTACAGAATTGAGAAGGCAAATACCATGGATCCTATCAAATAAATTTAATAACTTAATACTACAAAAAGACGAAATAATTTCATTTATCTTTAAAAATAATGGTCCAACAAATGATTTTGTTAGAAAAATTAACCAAATGAAAAAAGAACCTCCTATATCATTTTGGAAAGATGAAATTAAAACTAGAACGTATAGTAAAGGACTACAAGATACATGCCATGACTCTGCTAGTAGATCTTGGATTTACAATCCACCCAAAGCATGGAGTGGGAAAGATTATATAAAAGCTATTCACCTTAAAACCTGTAACCTACCATCTAAAGGTTTACCTTATATAATAAATAGCGATCGTCTATGCAGAGGTGGTTGTAACCGAATTGAATCTTTATCTCATATTTTACAAGGTTGCCCTATTACCCATAACGAAAGAATTAAAAGACACAATGAAATAGTGAACAAAATAGCCAAACACACAAAGAAAAAGAAATGGATAGTAGAAATAGAACCTAGAATTTATCATAAAGACCATCAACTATATATTCCAGATCTGGTCGTACACATAAATAATAATATTATCATTTGCGATATTCAGATATGTTGGGAAGGTCCAAGAACCTTATCCGAATCTGGGTCTAATAAAAAAACTTGTATACGACAACCCAAAATTTTTAGAGGCCGCTACACGTAATTGGCCAGGCAAAGAATTCATAATTTTTCCAATCATGTTGGGTGCTCACGGAATATGGCTACGATGTAATTCGAAAATTGAAGAGTTATTAAAATTAACACACCAACTGAAATGTAGTTGTATTCATAGCTGCCTTTTATGGGGATGTACCTCGCATAAAAATTTCATGGCTGCAGTTTGGCGAAGAAAATTGTAATTTAATTAAATAATTATTAATTCTAGACTATATTTACCAATTCAAGAAATAGTTCAATTCAATTCAAGTTAATAAATTAACTTATAATTTTATTATAAAACCTAACTGGTCGGGTACAATCTGTAATCAGAAATGTGATTATTGTAAATGTATAATCAATAAATCATTTTTATAACCAAATGCCTCGTCATCTAATTAGTGACGCGCATGAATGGATTAACTAGATTCTCATCTGTCCCTACCTACTATCTAGCGAAACCACAGCCAAGGGAACGGGCTTGGAAAAATTAGCGGGGAATGAAGACCCTGTTGAGCTTGACTCTAGTTTGGCACTGTAAGGAGACACGAGAGGTGCAGCATAGGTGGGAGACGGGAGCGTGCGATCGAGCGCCTCGAGCGGCGATCACCCCCGTCGCCAATGAGGTACCACTACTCTCGTCGTTTCCTTACTTACTCGATCGCGCGGAGCGCGTGCCCCGCCGTCCGCCATCGGCGCGAAGAGCGGCGGCCACGACGTTCTCGCATCAAGCGCACCTCGCGCGACGAGTAGCCGGCCGACGCGTGTCGACGGTCGTCTCGGCAGACGGTAACGCGAGCGTTCGCGTTCACGACCGTCTCAGCCGCGCGTCCTCGACCGCCGAAAGTCGCAAACATGCTCGGTCGCGGTCCGATTCGAGGACACCGCCAGGCGGGGAGTTTGACTGGGGCGGTACATCTGTCAAAGAATAACGCAGGTGTCCCAAGGCCAGCTCAGCGAGGACAGAAACCACGCGTAGAGTAAAAGGGCAAATGCTGGCTTGATCTCGATGCTCAGTAAGCATAGGGACCGCGAAAGCGGGGTCTATAGATCCTTTTGGCTTTTAATAGTTTTAAGCAAGAGGTGTGAGAAAAGGTACTACAGGGATAACTTGCTTGTGGCGGCCAAGCGTTCATAGCTACGTCGGTTTTTGAACCTTCGATGTCGGCTCTTCCTATCATTGCGAAGTAGAATTCGCAGTATCGGTTTGTTCATCCGCTGATTGGGAAACGTGAGTTGGGTTTAGACCGGCGTGAGATAGGTTAGTTTTACCCTACTGATGAAGCTGTTTTTGCGATAGCAATTCTGCTCAGTACGAGAGGAACCGCGGGGTCGGACAATTGCACTCGCCCTAACGGGCGTTGCTTAGCTCCGATGTACGTAGATTCGATGCAGCTGCTTAGCTCCGATGCTTAGGTGCTGGATAAATCATTTATATAGCCAAATGCCTCGTCATATAATTAGTGAATAGATTAACGAGATTCTCATCTGTCCTTACCTACTTTCTTCCACGGAGAGTGCCCTCTAACCCAAACCATGCGTTCATCTTAGCTTATCTGAAGAAATTCGACAAACGCAAGGGCTGGTCGGTGGAAGATCTATTATTCAAACGTATATTTATACACAAAGCACAATTATTCTTTTATGGTTGCATGGGGCAGTTTAAAAATAGCTGTCTTAATTTTAACTTTATAACTTGCATGTAATAAGTCTATTCCTTTTTCTAGTTACTACTCCGATAAACATAAATTATCTGTTTTCGCATTCTAATACATACATATCTTTTTTTCTCTACACTTGCTTTATGGCTTTAAGGGTTAACTCCATTCCCTCTTCTTCATATAATATATCCTACATAACAAAAACGTTAATGTTGTTTACGTCTGTCTGACTGTACGTTTTGTAAAAGTTAATATTTTCTACATTTTCAAACGTACTGGGCTTAAAAATTTTAAATTCTGTAAATTCTGTCACTTCCGTTGGTTAAGTGTACAAGGTTCAATCCGCTACAATTACTTGCAACGTGATCAGACACTTTAGGTTCAAGAACATTTATAGAGACGCTTTTAAATAAGTGTCTAAGCAAGTAAACAATACTGTGTCGTCCTTCCGTATCAATACCACCAACGAATTTTCCTTTGGTGTTAATTGGAAGCAGTAAAATTTTGTATAATCTAGTTGAGACCAGATTATTTCGCCAATGTTGTTTAAAGTGGTTTGAGAGACGAGTTCTAACGACCACTTTTCCTCTGCCCAACAAATATTTTTATATTTGATGCTTAATAGAAAGTTTTTGCACATATTCCGTATTCCGTCATTTGAAGTCAATGCCTACTATCTCCAATTTTCTATTTCGCACACAAAGTAAAGTAAGTAAAGAAAGGGGCAAAATTCTTTAAACCGGTAAAGATAAAGTCTATTTGTCACATTAGATACCATTCCCCGATATTTATATTTTTAGGTACACTGGAAAATGAGCTTCTGCCTAGTTCACTGCTAATGATAACTTAGTTATTGAAATGCGTTCGTTGTTTTTCAACTTTGTGTGGTATTCTATGTGTAGCAGGTCCTGCCACAGCTCCATTGTTCTAGATTTTTCAAACTTGTAATTCCTACGAAAAATGTTTCTTCTCGCTTAATGTAACCTTAATATTATGCTTGTTTTTTTTGGTATCTGCTATTTCTATGTTTATAAACAAGTTGCAAACACACAGCAACTATTTTGTAGTGCCAGTTAATTTTAATCGCATGCAAGAAATTGACACGGAATACGTTGGCGTCCTTTCGAAACAAATCACTGTCTTCTAATAAGCCTTGTGTTATGCCCTGTTGATGGACATTTCAACTGTTACCCGTAACCACTTTACTATCTTTTTGATAGTCCCTTTGTCGACAAAAGTAGTTTTTTGTATAAATAAAGTACACCCTTCTCCTTTGTTCAAAATAACCACGAAATCCTGCGTGATTCCCAGGTTCACCAGATAAAAGTTGTCAATTTATGTCTTGTTAATAGAACTGAAAATTTCTCAATATAAATGGATGTAGCACCAAACGAGTTCCAGATTCTGCCTTTAACCGCTTAACGTGTTTACCCGAGTTAACTCGGGTTTGCGCGTCGTTTCTGTTTCCGCTCACCCGTAATAACTCGGGCGTATACAAATTTTGTCGCTAATTTTTAAATATAGCCAAGTTATTTCAGTATACACGAATTAATGTTATGTTGCTTGCCTAGCTTATGATTGCATACTATTTGGTATATGACGAGCTATTTGGTGGAGTCGGCAACTGATTTCTCGAGTCAGCGTTGTTCTTACAACGTACATAATTACACAAACTCATTGTTTTCCTCGTATATCGTAGCGTAACACGTGCAAAATTTTAGCAGCGTAAAAAGCTATATATTTTCATAGTATCTATCTAATTTAGTGCTTTGCGTAGTATCTTAGTAAACGTTAGACAAGACTATATATTTTTGTAATATTGATATGTAAATTAGTGCTTCGCTAAATATTGTTGTAACCGTCAGACAAGAATATAAACTAAATATGGATAGTGATGATAGTGAATTTTTATGTGAGTCGGACGTAGAGGAACCAATAGAAGACAGCGGCTCCGACCCAAGTGTAGAACGCTACTCAAGTTAAGATTTAGAAGACTCCGAAGATTCTACTTTTCGGAATTGGTGTGAATTACAGCCTAATACAATGGCACCACCAGCATTCCCTTTTACTGCGGTTCCTTCTGTAAATATCATAGCTGGCGGTGATTGGAAAGAACTTGATTATTTTGAGCAGTTTTTTGATGATAATCTGATTACTCACATAATAGTTGAAACCAATCGTTATGCAGATCAAAAAAATAGAAGCGATAAGTGGTATCCTGTGACATCCTCAGAAATGAGAGTTTTTATAGGTCTCATTATTCTTCAAAGTATTGTAAAGGAACCAGAGCTACGACACTATTGGTCTAAAAATCCTTTACTGGTAACACCTTTCTTCTCAAAATGCTTGCCAAATGAAACATTTGATGCAATACAACAGAACCTTCATTTTTCAAACAATGAAGAGTATGATGAAGAAACGCACCCAAATCCGAAACTAAACAAAATATGGCCTGTGTATAATAAATTAGTAAAAAAATTTCGTGATACATGTACCCCTGAAAGGCACCTAACTATAGATGAGAGTCTTTTGTTGTATAAGGGAAGACTTGGTTGGATTCAATATATTTCATTGAAAAGAGCTAGGTTTGGAATCTAAGAGTGGCTATGTTTGGAATTTTATTATATATACCGGTAATGATAGCCTTCCAGTCTCATCTCAAGTAGTTATGACACTTACACATGAACTTCTGAATAAAGGATATTGTCTTACAATGGACAACTATTATAACTCTTCACAGCTTGCCGACGTTCTAATTTCAAATAAAACTGACCTATACGGTACCTTACGAATTACAACAAAAGAAGTTCCAAGAGAACTGGAAACTAAAAAACTAAAAAAAGGAGAAACAATTGCTTTCCAAAGAGGCAAGGTATGCGTATTGAAATGGAAAGACAAAAAGGATATTTAATTGATTTCCACCATTCATTCAAATTCTTGTGTACAGGTACAAACAAGAAGAAATGAAATAAAGGTCGAACCCAAAGTTGTAGCTGATTATAATGATACCATGAGAGGGGTAGATCGTGTTGATCAGCATTTAGCGGATTACTCCCTACCACGCAAGCGTGGCAAAAAATATTACAAGAAAATCTTCTTCCATTTGCTGGTCTTGTCGTTTATGGAATTCATTTATAATATATCGCAAAAATGGTGGTAACAATTCTGCATTAGTGCATAGGTTGAATCTTTGATAGAGAAATATCACCAAACAGAGTTCGCTGGTAGAAGAGGACGTCCTTCAACTAGCCTTCCGGCTTTTGGACTAACTGGGCGCCATTTTCCCAACTACATTCCAGTTACAGAAAAGAACACGAACCCAACACGGCAATGTGCAGTGTGCTGCAAAAAACGTGATGCTCGTGGTAAAAAAATTCGCAGGGAAACTAGGTATTGCTG
>JARFJB010001070.1:0-46793 GCA_036346205.1 Vesta saturnalis
TTGTGCAATTGCAAATTGTCCAGTGTGAGTGCGTTTGTCTTTTGTGAAGGTAAGTTTTTAATTTTCATTTTCAAAAATCGCGTACAAGTAGTACTAGAATTAGTAGTCCCAGGGTGATACATTTTTGGGAAAATTTTCAATCTTCATTCAATTTAGAAACTTTTATGTCTATGGTTTTATTTACGACAAATGTACCGTTTTCGAGATAAATGCTGAAAACTGTTCAAAAACATGGTCATTTTACGCTGTTTTTCTACTATTATTTTAATTTTCTATAGGTATACTGTTAAATGTGTCTCAAAACCGCACATTTGTCCTAAATAACACTGGAAACATAAAAGTTTCTAAATTGAATTAGGATTTTATTTTTCGAATTATTAGGGGTTAGAAGCGTTGCAGTAAGCAAGGGGGGGCATCACCCTGTGGGTATTGTCATCGGTTAAATTGCTCTTAATATTGAGTTTTAGTTGCCTTGCCTAAAATGTATACCAAATTCCAATTTATTATACAGGGTGTCCATCTATAAACTGACACATTTTAACTGCTTATAACTCGAAAACGATAAATGGTATCGATGTGCGGTTTTCACAGAACTTCATCATTTTTTTTAAATTTTTTTTTGACAGTGTTGCCAAGTTTTAAAATTTACCTGAAATAGGAGAAACAAAATTGACGATTTTCAAAGGCCGATTTCTAAAAAACTTTAATGGGACACTCTGTATTTTTATAATTTACATCAAAGCCTATTTACTCTCCTTTACGAAAATGTTGTTAGTTTGCTTAATTTTTTTTATACATGTTATACGGATTGATAATTGGTTTCAGAAACCAAAATGTCTGATGCTAAGAAAAACCCTCTGGAAGCCAATTTAAAAGCGGAGATTGAACAAGCAAACACAGCTTCAAAAACAGTCAGGTGCCCTGCAGAACTTTTTGAAAGAGGGTAGTCTCAACGCTCCCACTACCGATCAACATTTAAACAACGCCCAGCACATGCACCTGGATACTGACTTTCCCGATATGAATCCCCCTTTGGACGCAAACGTCAGCATTGCTGAGCTAGTTAATTCACCTCAAACGAGTTTGTTGAGTAGTGATGCAGTTCCGTGCAGTTCCAAAATAAAAACTGCAAGTTGTGCAGACCTCAGAAAAACATTTAGAAGAGACTACAGTCCCAATTATCTCTTCTGACCCAGGATTATGGCCCGAAATCATGCGCGAAGCAGATAGAGTTTTTGGTTAAACGTGGTCCAGCTGCACCTTTGTATAATTTTGATTTTCCTTATGATGATCAACATAGAAGATTCTCACCAAAATATTACAAGAAAGCACTTAAAAATGGAGAACAAGTTTTAAGAGAATGGATGGTATATTCCTTATTTCAAAACGTCTTGTATTGTTTTCCATGTCGACTTTTTGCTGTCTAGCACTAGCGCTCTTGGCCATCGAGGATTTAAAACTGGAAGCATTTAGGAGACTCTTTAGCACATCATGAAAATGGTAAAACGCATATTGATTGTTTAAAATCATGGCTTGAATTAAAGCAACGGTTGAAAATGGGTAAAACAATAGATGCAGTTTCTCAGAGGCTCATTGATTCTGAGATAAATCACTGGTCCGAAGTTCTTTTACGCATTATATCAGTCGTTAGAATGCTAGGTGAGAGATCTCTAGCTTTTCGAGGAACAACAGATAAACTCTATGAACACAATAATGGAAACTTTTTGAAGTTCATTCAGTTATTGGCTGAGTTTGATCCAAAAATGGAGGAACACGTTCGCAGGGTTCTTAATAAAGAAGAAATCAAAGCTACATATCTAGGAAAAACTATACAAAATGAAATAATTGATTTGTTGCATGCAAAAAGCGCCACATCATTGAACAAGTTCAAAAGGCCAAGTATTATTCTGTGATTCTCGACTGTACTCCCGATGCAAGTAAAGTCGAACAGATGACATTTATGGCAAGATATGTTTCCATAGAAGAATCAGAGTCTGAAGTTCAAGTGATAATCAATGAAAACTTTTTGGGTTTTCTACCCATTGAGAGATCAAAAGCTGCGGAATTATCGGAGGTTTTAGTAGAAAACTAGAAAAATGAGCTTAAAGTAGAGAACATGCGCGGTCAAGGGTACGACAATGGTTCCAATATGGAGGAGAAAAATCGGGGTACAAACAAGAATCAGAAATATAAACCCCAGAGCATTTTATGTTCCATGCAGCAGTCATTCGCTAAACTTGGTTGTAAACGATATGGCAAAATCCTCGTTTGAGGCTGCAAACTTCTTCAATATTGTTCAAAAGTTATATACATTTTTGCTTCGTCAACTTTTCGTTGGGCAATATTACTTAAATATATTGATAGTTATACCCTAAAACCATTAAGTGATACGCGATGGGAAAGTCGAGTAGACTCATTAAAAGCTCTGCGATTTCAAATTGGACCAATTTACGATGCTTTGTACAGTATTTATGAAGATCCAGAAATCGATAATATGATTAGAGACGAGGCTAGCGGATTATTAAATAATTTGAAGCAGTTCAAATTTATATGCTCTATTGTGATTTGGTACAAAATTTTGAGTCGCATTAATCCCATCAGCAAACTTTTGCAAACCGTACATTTTGATATATCACAAGCTATTGATACGCTTAACAACTGTAAACTCTTCTTTGAAAATCTGAGATCAGATGAAGCTTTTGAAAGCATCATTTTAGAAGCAACCGAGCTTGCTTCAGAGGTGGAAAGCTAATTTCGAAGCCACCACACCACGTCATCGTATCAGAAACAAAACACGAAACGTTTTGTATGAGGGCCCGGATGAACCCGTTCAAGACCTCAAACAAAAATATAAAATAGAACTTTTTTTCACACTGTAGATCAAGCAATAAATGCCTTGAAACCAGATATAATTTGCTAAATACTCACAGTAATTATTTCAGCTTTTTTATAATATTTTTGGTTTAAAAGACATGCGCAGAAATGAGCTACTGGCTTATTGCAAAGATTTGGAAGTAGTTTTAACTGATGGAAATTCAAGCGATCTTAACGCCCTGGAACTGGCCGATGAAATAAGCATTGTTTCGTCATTATTAACAAAAAAGGAAACCCCCGTTGAAGTCCTCAAGTTTATCGCTACACTTAAACTTGCACCAAACCTCAGTATAGCATTAAGAATCCTACTTACATTGCCAGTCACTGTGGCTTCAGGGGAAAGAAGCTTTTCAAAACTAAAAATAATAAAAAATTATCTCAGAACGATGCAGACGCAAAATCGTCTCAATGGATTGGCAATGATAGCTATAGAACACCAAATTAGTGACAAATTAGACTTGAAATCACTGGTTCGTGAGTTTGCCGAAAGAAAAGTTAGAAAAAAGGCATTCTAAATACTTTGGTTAGTTAGCATTCATTTATATTATAGGATATTAGTAAGCATTAGTTCATTTTAATTTTTGTTATTTTATTTTACCTTAGTGGTAAATTGCTTATCTGTTACATACCTGTTACCTAATGATCGAGTTTTCAATAAAATGTTTTTTTTTATTTAATTTTTTTCAACGTTTTCTTGACTTTATGTTATGGGAGCATGCGATTTACTTTAATAAACGGAGAGGGGGGCGCCAAATTCAAGTTTTGCCCGGAGCGCCAAAATGTCTAGGGCCGGCCCTGTCGGTAGCTCTATTTACAAGTCTTTAATATTAAAACGAAAGAAAAAATGTCTATTTACAAAATATTTACAACGAGACTGGGTCTATCAAGGGCTATTTCCAAAAGCACAAAAATACAGGCTTCGGGCACACAATACTCCACTAAAAAAACATTAATTCAAATCCGCAAAGGCGATAAAAAACGCTGTAATTCAGGAAGCACTGGTTATATTATGCTTTATTTGTTTCATTACAATAATTAAAATGAACAATTTTCATTTTGTCCTTTTAGCTCAGTCGTATTTTGTACTTGCAAAATAAGGATCGGGGTTCGTTATTAAGGCCCTCAACACTGAACAAATAGATTGAAAAGTTTATATACATTTATTTCCTATTATTTATAACTGTAAATATTTAGACTTAAACTACTTAAATAAAATAAATAAACATATACATAGGTGTTGACCTAGTAGAAAGAACATGTGGCCCCGAAAAAATGTTTAACCCAATGTCATTGCTATGTGATTATCCTGGCGAAGTAGCGGAAATTAAACCAGAATGTGAAATTATATGTACAAAGAAACCTTTAACGGAAGCATGTGATGTATCTGAGCAAAATAGACCAAGTGATCTGAATGACTGTTTTGCTTACTATCGATGTGAAGAGCAAGAACATGGCGCCGTATTGGTCGTAAAATCATGTAAACCTGAGTTTATGTTTAATCCCGATACGTTGCAATGCGATTTCCCTGATAACGTTATTCCATTGAAACCAGAGTGCGAGGAATTTAGTAAGTATTGGTCATTAGTAAAGTGAAAGCGATTGCAACTACTTCTTTATACATTTAGAACCAACTATTGCTCCTGTTTGCGATATCAACGAACCATCTCAACCTCACGCGTCTGATTGTTACTTGTACTTCCGATGTGAGGAAACTGAAAATGGTTCAGAATTAATTGGAAGGACTTGCGGACCCATGTTAATGTTTAATTCTCTTAAACGTAAATGTGATTTCCCAATCAATGTTGCAAAAGTAAGACCAGAATGTGAAGTACTTAAGCCAACTACTCGTACGTATACTATTAACTGTTATATGCGACATTGTTAACATGTTTTTTTAGAACCACCTGTCACTGAAGTGTGTGAAACAACTGATGCTAAACGAGCTCACATTTCTGATTGTTATATATATTACCAATGTGAACGTACAGAAAACGGAAATGGTTTAAATGAAAAAACCTGCGGCCCAATGTTAATGTTCAACCCCGTAATTCTGAAATGCGATTTCCCCAAAAATGTCAACAAAGTAAGACCTGAATGTGAAATTATAGTACAAACTACATCTACGCCTGCTCCGATGGTAACTACAAGCAGTAAGTACATTCTAATTTCCATAACCGTTGGATACCAAATCCAGAGTATAAATTTTAATCGGTAAATTTCGTTATTGTTTAATAATTCAGATTGAACAATATAATAAATTCAATAAAATAAATTAACAACCCATCAAAACCCTCACCACCGGTCCGGGATTGTGGGTTCGGGATGTTAACGTATCAACAATTTCTAGTGTTTTATGATATGTTGAAAAATAACCTCACCAAATATACTTCAAGTAATTGTCGATAATCTCCCAAGCAGCTGACTAGCCACACTGAAGCAATGTGTTTTTAGAAAAGACCATTCTAGCTAAAATGTGGACTTATATCAAAGATTAAAAACTCACGTTTTAGTTTTTATTCTTTCAAAAACAAAACACGTTCGTAATCTAACCATCTTGTTATCGGTATTATCGCATTACTCGCAGTATATCTCCCCTGACTATTTCTCTTGTAAAAATTGAGCCAGTCGAAACCTACAATTTTTCATAAAATAAACATTGAGCACAAATTGTAAAGGTAATTGCAAGCGTAAAGTTATCGTCGGAATTACAATTTGAAGGTGTCTAAGATTTGAAGTATTTTAATATACTTTTTGTACATTTCATTTTTTCCTCGTTAATTTGACATGCACTTAAGATGTATGTATCTCCCAGATTATTTATGGACTGATCAGCAGATCATTGACCTCTTCAAACAATTACCCAGCCCTTTTGTGCTATTAGGCGATTTCAATGCACATAATCGTATATGGAGGTCCCCACATTCAAATATTCTGGGGCGAGTCCTTGAATAAATTACAAATGAAGCTAATCTGATTCTTTTAAACACAGATGAAGGCAGGTTTTTTAACTCTAGAAGCAAAAATCTTTCGGCAATAGATTTATATCTTTATTCTCCTGTCTGGTTGCCAAAAATCGAGTGGAAAGTATTACAGCATGAAATATTTTCGGATCGTGCTCCCACACAAATTACATTTTTAATACCTTTCCCAGTAACCACATTGCCTACAAGATGGTTGATTAAGAAAGCTGACTGGGTCGTGTTTACGAACAATTTATTAGACTTGAATCCAAATGTAGATGACGTAAATAGGGCAGTTAATGACGTTTGCTTAAAAATTTTGCAAGCATTTGAAGGAAGCGTTCCTAAACCAAGTGGTAAACAACGAAAAAGCTGTGTTCCATGGTGGAATGACGAGATAAAAATGCTATTCGTGGCCGTAACTAAGCTTTACGCATTTTTAAATCCGAACCCTCTATAAAAAACGTAATCACGTTCAAAAAACTAAGAGCTAAAGCAAAAAGAACCATCAAACTTGCAAAGCAACAGTATTGATAGGCGTATACAAGAAGTATATCCAGTCAAACTCTCAATTGCGAAATATGAAATAAAATACGGTCAATGAACTCAACCTAGCAGAGCTTCACAATAAATAATATAATTTCCAATAGTTAGGTCGTACATAATCCACAAGGTATTGCAGATAGTTTTGCTAAACACACAATTTCTCTAATTCCGATAACGTCATTCACTTTGAATGTGTCTCAAGAGTCGAAGATACATTAAAAGCACTTCCATATAATTACCGTTTTACAGCTTTAGAGTTTGAAAATGTATTATAAACATCTAGTCGATCTGCTCCTGGCCCTGATTCCATTCACTATGAATTTATTAAACAATTACCCAAGGAAGGAAAACTCCGTATCTTAGCGATTTTTAATAAAGTATGAAAAGAGGCCAATTTGCTGATACGTGGAAAAAGTCCATAACTATCCCTTGTCTAAAATTTAACAAAGATCTTACCTTATGGATAATTATGGGTCTATTTCTCTGACGTCTTGTATCTGCAAATTACTGGAAAGGATGGTATATATACGCTTGATGTGGTTTTTAGAACGAAACGGTCTATTACTAAAATATCAAATGGGTGCAAATCTACAACTGACTGGTTTGTGCAACTGGAGCCAGCCATTCTAAATAACTTTGCCGAAAGACACCATACGGTCGCAATATTTTTTGATATTCAAAAGGATTTTGACCGGTTGAATAGACGTCAAATCCTATTCGAACTCCAACGTATGAAAATTACAGGAAGTTTATTACAGTTTATAAAGCACTTTTGATCTAAGATCCCAACACGATAACGCTAGTTTCAGAATTGGGGACCACATCCTAAAAATTAAGAACGACGTATGTTTTTTAGGAGTTCACTTAGATAGAAAACTGCATTGGAAAAAGCACATCGGAAAATTGTCCAGAGGAATAAAAGTGATCATTAACACTCTTAGATATCCAACTCACATGGAATGTGGTGCTAACAAAGAGGCCCTTTATACAACATGTCAGTCTGGTACCAGAAAATCACATATTCAAAAGGTGAACAGAATTCACTGCGAAGGGCTAAGACTGAATAATGGGACTTTCCGAACATCGAGACTAGATAAGATTTGCTTCGAAAATAATAGTACCCCTTTTCAACACATCCTTAATGTAACTCATCTTAATTATGCCTTCAGAACAGATGCCCAGGCAAAAAATCCCAACTATAGTACCTTCTATGATATTGACCAGTTTGGCAATAGAAGAGGTTTTGTGTGAACACGAGGGGTACAATGTAATATACACTGCTGGGTCTAAAAGCAAATTTGGAGTTGGAAGTACTATTTATGTGAAGAATATAGCATACAGCTGGTCTATTCCTAATCAAGTGCGTACACTGTTATATTACAAGCACTCTACTATTGTGACTTACGTAGAGAACGTAACTTTCCAATCTGCAGCGATTCTTTAAGCTGAATACAAGCTCTAGAAAATACCTTCTCAAAAGACACTTTAATAATAAGATAACTGGCTAGCAATGTACCGTTAACAAATGCAGGTAAAGAGGTATATTTCACATAGTGTCCCTGGCGCAGCGGTTAATTGGCGAACAAACTAGCTGATGATTCGGCACATAAGTCAGCATGTAGTAATAAAATTGACATCTATCCAGTCTAAACATCAATATAAAAGAAAACTGTCAATTCGCATTTGAGTATTGGGTAAACAATAGCTCTGCCTTTTCAAAAATTTAAACAGACCCCAAAACATGGAGATTCCCAGAAACTATCACAAGAAGAGAGCAAGACTCTCACTTCCTCATATTTGCTATTAAGAGAAGAAACCCCTCTGCTCAAAATTCAACAAATTATTCTCCGTGTTCCATATATTACTAAAATGTAGAGGGTTCATTAGGCAAAAAATTCAAAATAAACTAAGTGACTATAGATAATCTAATCAAAAAAAAAAAACTAGGTCGGTCATCTTTGATAAGCTTGCGCACAACATCGACGTTTTCCTGTGTGACGGTCATTTTCGATGCACCTGCCCTGGGATCGTCGGTAAGACCCATCCATCCACGTGTGAATTCTCTATACCGCCGAGAAATTGTCGACTGATGTAGTACTTTATTTCCGAAAACAGAAACCAACTCGGCGAGGTATTCTTGTTGGGATAATTGTCTTCGAAGGTTGTAAAAAATTATTGCGCGAAAATTTTCTCGGTTTAGTTCCATTGTTCGTACAACTTGTTAACCTTGAAACACCACTACACGTATCGCACTGACACTTTGGATTTAGGTTATACTGAAGATAGATCTTAAGTTTTATTAGTGACATTTGATTAGCGCCGCCTACTATGCCCTGTATACAACGATTAAAAGACGTACCTCGTATGATAGCATTCATCAGCTAATTTCGTTTTTAAAGCACATTGTTATGTTTAACGAGATCCAATTCCAAAAGGAAAAATGGTGCAAGACCTTAGCATCGGTGCCATAAGCACTGAAAAAAAACATTAATAATAAAGTTTTTCAAATCTATCATAAGAGAAGGATGTTGAACAAAGAAACTTGCTGTAATTTTTCTTTTTATTGTATTCTTGGCGTCTCTTGCTTCCTTATATTCAATTACTTCGAATGTATCAATTTTTTTACAGTATTCGCTGTAGTAGTAGTAGATTTCGATTTCTGTTAATATTTATTTTATAAATACTTAATTTTTTCTAAAATTAAACTCGTATAACTTACTGTCTTGCTGTGACGAATGTGTAAAACGGCATTTCTAAGATTCGAGATACACATAGTTTTATCCATATTATAAAACTTATTTTCATAATAATGCATGACTCTTGACATAAGTGTGGATCTAATTAAAGTAGTAAGATTTTATGATTTGACTTACGTCAATAGTAAAATGACATTTAATGAAAATGAGGTTATAATATGGATAATGTAAAGGAATACGTCCTACCATACAAGGCCACCCATACTGTACGACTTACTGAAAACTCGTTGGAATGATTCACATGTACAAAATTAGGTTAGGTGATAAATATATTCCAATTAAATTTATTTTTGATTAGGTTATACATTTTGATTTGCTTAAGGTAATGTAGTCATCGGAGTGCTTCATCTATGTCCTAGATTTGTCTAAACGCAGCGTATTGAAATCTTCAAATACTCCTTTATTCTTTAGGTAATAGGCACTTATACCGTATTCTACAATAGATCTAGACTCCCTCTAATGCCACGAAGTAATTTAATTAAATTAATCTTAAAATCACTTTTTTGTTAAAGTGCAGGAATATTATTTTTTTCGGGACCACAATCATCCCACTGCACACTGCTTCTTCAATTTACATGAATATCATTATTGTTTGCTCTAATTTCCTTTTTGGAGTAGTTACTAACCTATATCATCAGCGAACTGTGAAGTTTTTATATTCGATTTAATATTTTTAACTATCTCCTTTACATAAAAGATATATAACAGTACTCCTGCTTGAGAAATTCATTAAGAAATGATTTCCTTTACTTCTCAATTATGAATCTAGCAATACTTTGAGCTTAATTAAGAAGTAATGTGTACTGCTGTGAATATTCGCGGAAGACTTCCATGGTTTAAAATCTTCCCACACTTACATTGTATTTGCTTATTTTATATAAAATTGTGATAATTATACTTCTTCTTCTTCTTTATAAACCATAATTTTTCCACTGCTGGAAATGGGTCTCTCCAAGCTCGCTCCATTTGTCTCTATCCTGTACAGTATTTAGCCAGTTCTTTCCTGCTACGGTCTTTATGTCGTCCGTCCATCGCTTCATTGGTCTCCCAACGCTTCGTCTCTTTCACCACGGTCTCCATTTTAGCAGCTTGTTTGCCCATCTTTCATCATTTACCCTAGTCGCCTGGCCAGCCAATTGCCTCTTCAACCCTGCCAGTCCCTCTGTCACGTTTGTTATTCCACGAAGGTGTTATATACTTTTCTTTTCAAGTTTATGGAGATGTCTCCGTTTTTTAGTATAAAACTCAGTTTCCTAAATACTGCCCAGCTCTGACCAATTCTCCTAGGTACTTCCGCTGTTTGACTTCCCTATCTATTCTGATAATATGTCCTAGGTACACGTATTCATCTATTCTTTCTATTTCTTCTCCCCCAATGGATATCTGTATGTTCTGTGTACTGATGATTTTTGTTTTTCCAATATTCACTGAGCTTGATGTAATGGTTTTTATTTCGTCTGGATCTGATCACCACTACGTCGTCAGAAAATCTTAAATGGTGTAGATATGTGCGGTCTGTTTTAACCCCTTTTCCTCCCAGTTCAAATCCCTAAAAACTCCCTCCATCGCAAGGGTAAACAGTTTAGGCGAGATGGCGTCACCTCTTTTACTCTTTTCTTTACTTCTATTTTCTCTGCTTTCACCTCTTCATCAATTTTTATTGTCATTGTTGCTATTGCGTGTATGGATTTCAGGAGCCTGTTCTACTAACTGATATGAGTCAAACTTGTTGGTCAGCCCATTTGTTATGATTTTCGTGAGAAGCTTGTACATACGTGACAGTAACCTGATCGGTCGATAATTTTCCAGATCTATATAGTTTCCTTTTTTAAAGAGTAATACAACTTCGCTATTTTGCCAGTATATTGGTACTTTTTGTTCTTCCATACATTTATTGAGCAAAATTCTTATTGCTTCCCCGAGTTCACCTCCGCCATTTTTATGAGTTCTGATGTTATTCCATCCTCTCCCTGTCTACCCTGTCGGTAGCCTCTTCAGGGACAAGGCGACCCTCCCCATGCAAGCCCCTAACTTCTCCACACCATGTTCCTGGAGAAATTAGGTCCCAAAAACCCTAACATACAAATCCTATACCATACCCTCTACCAACCGGCAACGGCCAGCGTGGTGTAGAGTACGGCCAACCCCCTTCAAGCGTATGATAGATAATTATACTAAAAACATACTTATTCCTTACTTACTTCGTAACTTGTTAGATCCTGTGTTTTTTTCGATTGCGTCGTTGAAGGATTTTATGGGAAATAACTGGAGCTCGATCTTATAAATACGTGCACCCAGTTGAAATTTGTCATTTAGATTCCGAACGTATCAGTTTTAACAGCATTAAAATATTGTTTCTTGGTGCTAAATTTTTGTTTTCGATTTTGTGATTATCATTGAGTAACGGCGGCTGCAAATTTATTAAACGTATGTAAACTTTTTCTTACGCACGGTTACATAACTAATAGGAGAAATTTATACAGTACCCTTCTAACCCCCCCCCCCCCATCCGCATTCTATTATGTGAATCATCAAACTTAAATTAATAACGCTTTAGGAAACCGAACCAAGGCACATATGCAACGTTCTTGATGGTAGTCAGTAATTATTAAAAATGGCGGACAGTCGCTATTTTATAAATTAATTTTAAATGGGATCATATGGCAAGTAATACTTTCAACGACATCAACAACATTAAAATATTACTACTAATTTATGAGTTTCAACCCAGAAACCTAGAGACATTAATTGGCGTTTTTGGGTTGAAACCCTGAATATGAGTAATATTTTAATGTTGTTGATGATGTTGAAAAGGACTTGGAACGAGCTTTCAAGTAAGGTATTACTTACCATATGATCCCATTTAAAATTATTTTACAAAATGGGTCCGCCATTTTTAAGGATTAAGTCACTAAATACCATTAGAAACGTGCCTTAGTTCGGTTTCCCAAAATTGTATTAATTTCAGTTTTATGGTTCACATAATAGGTTGGTGGGGGAGTGGGGCTATCGACAGGCATTGTATATCTAGATAATGACAGACTTTGGTAAAAAAAACAAATATTTTGTAAACGTTTTAAAACATTTATTATTATTATTATTATTATTATTATTATTATTATTATTATTATTCGTCTGACGCTCCTCGAGTAAAGACGTAATTTGCGCTCTACACAGTTACTTTTGTAAGAAAGTTGTTGAATTATTCTGTTAATTAGTATAAAGTACATCAAACTGTATTCAAGCATTAATATTTTTATGTATTTTAAAAGTAATTTCTAAAAATTGGATAAAATGAAGTGTAAACATTGTTGTGAGGTTATTGATATTGAAGAGGTTAAATGTTACGGATGCAATGGAAATTATCACTTTTCATGCTCGATATCAGAGACAACGTTACGTGGAAAATCAAAGGCTGGCAGACAAGCATGGAGATGTCAACCTTGCCGAGATAATAAACAAACATTAACGCAAGGAGCTACTACTTCCGAAACAACTGTTGAAACGGAACACGTATGCGCGGAATTCAATTTAGAAATTAATCCGGCTCTAAAACAGTATCTTGACAAGATTAGCACGACAATGCAGGTAATGTCTGATAAGATAGATGAAGTTCAAGCATCATTAAAGCAGGTAACGTCTGAAAATAAGGAATTAAGGGAAGAAGTTAAATCATTAAGCAATGAAGTGAAATCGCTACGAAAGTCGGTTGAAACTAAGGATCTTCAAATTGAAACCTTATTGACTCGCGTTAATAAGTTAGAACAATACAAACGGTGAAAGTATGTAGAGATACACGGTGTAGATGGTGATAAAGCGGTACCAGTTGAAGATAAACTTAAAACGTTATGGCAAAAATTGGATGCAACGACATGGAGTATAAATCTGTAAATATGGTCACTTTAAAAAATAACAACATGTTGTTAGTCAAACTGAAGGCAGAGGAAAACAAGAATATCGTGATAAAGCGAGGACGAGAATGGTGGCAGAGCTTATCAGAAGAGGAAAAAAAGGCAAATCGTCGGATCTACTTTAATGAAAACCTAACTCCTGTAGGAAGATCTCTATTTAGAGAAGCAAGAAAAAAAGCGTACGCGATAAATTACAAATATGTATGGGTTAAAAACGGGTAGCATCCTAACTAGAAAGGACGAAAACAATAAACCAATAATTGTGTCTGCTTTAAGTGACTTTAGAATTAAATTTTAGTTTTGATTATTACATAAACATTTTCAATAAACTTTAATCTTTTAAACCTATCGTCAAACACAATAAACAGTATTTGTAAATATGCATAAACTTGAAGATATTGAAATCAACACTTTTAATACCTTTAAAAATTGTGAAAATATTATAGAATGGACACAATTCGCAGAAACAGATGCACCAAATAAAAACTTAAGTGTATTCCACCTAAATATCAGATCAATTAAAAAATATTTTGATGAACTTTTAGTACTATTACACGAATGTCCTTATGATATTATATTACTCTCAGAAATAAATATCAATGAAAACATAGAGAAAGAATTTCAAATAAATAATTATCAATTTGTGATGAAACACCGTGTAAATAGGCAGGGAGGAGGATTAGCGTTTTACCTTAAAAATGATATAAAATTTAAAATATTAGATACTGATACAACAGAATTTGAAAGTATCTATACGGTAATTTATCCACATTACTCAGATCCTGTAGAGATACTGTTTTTATACAAACCACCAGATAAAAATGTACAAAAATTTATTACTGAATTGGATAATACGCTGAAAAATAAGAACTGTCACACAAATTTAATCGTAGTAGGTGACACTAACCTTAATTTGCAAGACCATGAAAATCCTAGAATAATGGAATACGAAAATGTACTATACGGAAAAGGACTTGTTTCGGTAATACATGATGTTACCCGCGAGGAAATAAGGGAAAATCAAGTAAAAAGTTCACTTATCGACCACATATTTGTACGATCAAATTATACAGTTAATAAATCTGCAGTCATACTGCATAAATTATCAGATCATTACCCAGTGTGTCTAAAACTAGGAGGAAACACCATTAACATATTAAAAACACAATACACCTAAGTCAGAATAAGTACAATGAACGCCAACTTAGTAATACAATCGCAAATACAAATTGGAATAAAATGGAAGACAAAAATGTTAACAAATTCGTGAACAGTGTATTCTACACGTTACACAAAATTTACGATCAGAGTAAAATTACATACGTACCGAAGCCACACAGAAGGAATATCAATAAAGCATGGATAACAGAAAGCTTGTATAACAAAATTAAACAAAGAGACAAGCTTTTCAAAAATGGAAATCTTCACCAAACAACACGAATTACAGAAATAATTATACGCGATATAGGAATATGCTTAACAGCGAAATAAAGAAAGCAAGAAATCAATACCTACAGTCAAGATTTGCTGACAAAGTGCGCGACATGAGGAATATGTGGAATGAAATCAATCACTTACTTACGAACAAAAAAGCGAAAAAAGTTGAAGAAAAAATTATGAATACCATCGGTCAGAAGTACTACAAAAGATACATCGTCTCAAAGTTCGCGGATACCTTTTACCAACAAATAGAAGATCTAGTAGTAAAATGCCAACATAACGTTACACCCAACATTGCTGTTTGTGACACAAACTACAATTTCTACATTCCTTTAACTAACGAAACCAAAATCATTGAACTGATTATTGATCAACTAAAAGTTAAAAAGTCACCAGGAATTGATAATGTAAGAACAATCGATCTAAAAAAAAATGTTACCATCTTCAAGAAATTGATTACGAAAATGATTAACGACTCATTAAAGCAAGCTACTTTTCCAGACTACTGCGGTAATCAGACCAATTTATAAAAAAGGGGACCCTATAAATTTCACAAATTATAAACCTATTAGCCTACTTCCAATAATTGAAAAAGTAATTGAAATTTATGTTGTAAAACATCTAAACAAGTTTTTACAAGAAAATAGAATTATAAATAACAGACAGTATGGCTTTCAGCAAGGGAAAAATAGTGAAGAAGTGTTAGCACAGGTGACTGATTATGTAAATAATCAATTAGATCGTAACAATTATGTAATGGCTATATTCTTAGACTTATCGAAAGCCTTCGACACAGTAAACCATAATGTCCTAATTAAATGCATGAAGAATATAGGAATTAGGGATAAACAACTAAATTGGTTCAAGAGCTACCTGGAAAATCGGAAATATGTAGTTAAAATTCAAGACGAAACTAGTGCAGAAGTGAAAGTGAAACATGGTGTACCACAGGGCAGTAACTTGGGCCCTATACTGTTTTCAATTTACATAAACGATGTATTTGACTGCATTCAAACGTGCGAACTATATATGTACGCTGACGACGCATTATTACTATATTCACACAAAGATCTTAAAATTTGTCAAACAAAATTCAAGAGGATTTTAACTATGTGAGTAAATGTATGCATGACAGAAAATTATTCATAAATGCAGATAAAACGGCAACCATGACCTTCCAAACATCACACATGGAAAAAACGAGATTACCCAAAATTATAGTACATGAGTGTGTGTTTACTGAAAAGAAATAATAATTGTAACTGCAAAAACCTAAAGAATGTAACGGAGACTACTTACCTTGGCCTAATAATCGATTCTCAACTTAAATACACGAAGCATATAGAACACCTACATTCAAGAATCAAACGAACTTGTGGAAGCTTTTATTTATTGAGCAGATTCTTAGACCCTAAAACAATGTGTATTATATACAAGGCATTAATTGAATCCATCATTAGGTATGCTGCTCGGGTGTGGGGATGTGCGGAAGCAAGTCACTTAAAAAAACTTGAACGCCTACAGTTAAGTATTTTAAAACAAATCCACGGCAACAAGAATCTGGAAAAACAACAGTTGTTAGAACGAATGAATACCATGACACCATATGGCTTCTATAAATACATTAACTTAATGACCTACTACGGTGACCACGACCTGGTAGTGCCGCTAGTTCATAACTACGGGACCAGGCGCACAACATTCCATTTACCACACTACTTTAACAAGTATGGAGAAAGGTCGCTCAAGTGTGCCATTCCAAAGTTATTCAACTCGCTACCATACGAACTACTTCAAACTAACCAAATTGGTGTGTTCAAAAGACAAATAAAGCAATGGATTATACACTCCACCTAAGAACAAAAAAATAATAACAACATACATAGAGTACTTAAATATCAATATTTCAATCAACGTATCAATTATACCAGCATTGTTTACATTTCAAACTGTATAGCGTCAGATAGATCATTATAATGTCAAAATAAAATATTTAAGGTATATATTTTGTATTTAGTACGGAACCAACCGACAAGTTTTTGCTAAACTTGGTTGGACCGATAAATGTATATATTGCCGAAATAAACAAATTCAACAATTCAACAATTATTATTATTATTATTATTTAGTATTATCCGTAATATTTTTATACAAAGTCATACCGCCTTTAATGGACTGCACAGAGATTTTTAATCTAATACAATTCGGAGTTCCAAAAATTAATTCTCGTTCAAGTAATGTCTTCTACCTACCTGCTACACCAACTAATGTGCTTTTACACTCCCCCTTGAACAGGATGATCTCTGTTTACTCTTCAATTTAAGGTAATTTGGATATTTTTAACTGCACTACTGAGCAAATAAAATTTGTTCTAGTAACTCATAATCAGCTCATTCAAAATATACCTTAAACCAATCTTTTATGAGTGTAGGTAAACATTTATACTTAAAAGACTCCATAAGCCCTGTTTATTGTTACCCCGATACCACTTGTTCTCCTCTTTAATAATTGGTCGCAGTATGCATGTTAAGGAGAGTATCCTAATATTTATAGTAATAGTAATAATAATAATAGTAATAATAATAATAATAATAATAATAATAACAATAGTAATAACAATAATAGTAATAGTAAATAATAAAACATAACGTTAATCAAACAAGCGCGATAGGTATGAAGTTTGATTTATCAATTGGAAAAACAAAAACAGAATCGCTCTTTTGCAAAATATTAAATCCAAATCAACATGTCGAAGCAGCAGAGCATTGTTTTGCAAAGATTTATTCTTTATCGAAATGTATGCTAACATTTTAACTCTTACATTACGATAAGTGTGTTGACACCTTATGTCATATTTAATTGTATTCTAAACAGATGTTTGATAATAGGAAAAAGTTTTCTAGAACTCATTACAACAGAAGAATGCTCGAAAAAGACGAGTTAGCGAAAAAGGTAATATTCTGAAGGAAGTTGATTTAACCGAACAGAAATCTTGAAGAGTTGGGTCTGTGGTCAAGAACAAGTCAGAGGGCCAGTGTTCATTAGAAGAAGTAAGCGTGCATAAAGACGATATTTATAAAGATCCTGGCCATTGGCCTTCCGTATTCTTCGACAAAGTTAAATTGTGTTTAGTAGAATTAGGCATAACCCAACTTACAGAAACATATGTAAACTTTTCCTTAGATAAATATTGCAGAGGTTTCACATCTGAATATTATAAAAAAAAATTAATTAACAGGGAATAATTCCAAGAGTTTGGCTAGTCTATTCTACATTAAAAGATTGCGTATTTCGTTTTCCTTGCAAAATATTTAAAACCTTTCCTTTTGTTGAAGGATATAACGATTGGAGACATTTATCTTAAGCATAGAACATCATGAAAAATCAAAAGTCATATTTTTAACACAAAATATAGGGTTGATTTAAATAAATCGCTTGACTCTCAAACCACTATTGATTTGTTAAATGAGAAATTGATAAATCAGGATCAAAAGATAGATGAGTATCCGTGTTAAAAATTATAATTTATACTGCCAAATTTTTGGCTGATCAAACTATAAATTTTAGTTAGTTGCACGAGCAACGAAATGGAATTTTTTTAAATTAATTGAAACAATTTCACAGTTTAATGATACTGTATCAGATCAGATCTGTAGAATTAACAGAAATCCAACAATTATGCCTCACTGTTGGGTGTTCATATTCAAAATGAACTTATTTCCGTTTGGGACACGAAATAATAAACTTGCTGAAAGATAGGATTCCATTATTTTAGACTCCATGCCTAATATAAATCACCAGGACCTTATCGTTATAGTAAGATTTGTGGTGTTAAGTAATTAATCAAAGCAAATTGAAATTAGGGAGCACTGATAGATTCTTTAAAACTTACAATAATGCCTTAGAAGGACAGTGTTAACGATAATGGTGCAAATATGAAGAGTCACAATAATAGAGTGCAAAAAAATCTTGACTTAATCCCTAAAGCTTCATGTATGCCTGGTGTAGACCACACTTTAAATTTAATCCATAAAGATGCTACTAAAGCGCCTTTAGAAATAACAAGTTTTTTTGCAATTGTACAAGGGCTACACGTTTTCTCCTCTGCGTCGACTAAACGGTGGCAGGTATTAAAAGATTAAATCCCTACCTTAACATTAAAATCCTTTTCGGATATTAGGTAGGAAAGCTGAATCGATGCACTAAAAATTCTTAGATAAAATATTTGATGCTATATATACACTCTATTTTGACAATACAAGAAATTCTGATACAAGGAATATGGCAAATTCTTTACTGTTAAAAATTAAATCTTTTAAGTTATATCTTTCATAGTAATATGGTATAACGTTTTAGTCAAAATCAACGTCGTAAGCAAAACAACACAGCAAACAATTACTATGTTATCAAATATTATGTTATTACTGCAACAAAGTAAGGCATATTTACATAATATGAGATCGGATAAAGGCTTTAATAATATTTTATGAGAGCCAAATGGAAGAAAGGTACGATCAAATAAGAAAATCATCACACCGTTTTTGTGTCAGACTTACCTATTATTAGTAATGAACAGAAAATTTCTGAAGATACAAATTTATCCGATATTTCAGAATTTGCTTTAGAAAGGCAAGGAAAACAAAATTTACTTAATTTTTTTATAATAACAATGGATAAATAAATATAAGTATTAATTAGTATCCATGTTAATTTATGATAAGTTCCTAATGACTTTTTTTTCCGAAATACAATTCACTTTTTTCACGTTTCCCGCGATACGATTAATCAGAAGTTAGGGGGCGGGAATATTATAGTCGCACACGGGCGGTAGATACCTTAGGAACGGCCCTGTTGATAACCGCAAATTACATCATTTCGGAACTTGTTCTTTCTCTTTGAGGCTTTACCATAATTTCAAGCTCCCACCCTAATCAAAAACGAATTTTAATGACATAGCAATTTACGAAAGGTGTAAAAATTTAATCTAGAATTGATGGTAGCAACAGTTATAAAAACACAAACCTAACGAATTACTTATTTTTAAAATAACATCTTGCTTAGCTTTAAAAATTCATTTATTCCAACTCTCATTCCGTTTCTGTTATTCCGGTGAAGATTTTATGCAATTGCGTTCTCAGTAAGTTTGCATTCCAATTATCTGTTCATCTTGTATTCCACGAACAAATAACTCTAAAGCGACTATAGTACGTCCTAGAATATGAGAGAGTAATGAATTATCTTGACAGTGATAGTTTAGTGGCGTAAGTATTAAAGGTATATACTATAAGGTCTGTAAAATAATATTGACTTTTCAGTTTCTTATGTTCGCATAAAATATAAAAAAGAAACACTTGTAATTGTAATTATGACGTATAAAAGGAAAAAAAAACTAAGTGGTATATATTTAAGTCTTTGTCTAAATAACCTTTTTTTTTATCAAACCAAATAATGTTTTGTCTCAAGTTTCAGCAGAGAAACCGTTTGTGATGTCATTATCATGTTTTTATTTTAAATTTAGGTAAATAAATTTAGCATTTCATTTAATAAGAAATGAAGCGACAGCTCTATCTTCGTTAGTTACATGCAAATTGTTTGAGATTCAATTAATACATACTGAAGCAGATAATACATTATTGTACAGGATAGCGAGCATCGTCCGAAATTCCAAGATAATTTGTATAAGTTCAGAAAGTACTCATTACACTATTACCAAAATGTATGTACATTGGAATTATGGCTCACTTGGAGAATGCATTAAGACGTAATTACCACACCTCTTATTTCAGAACAAGTACTTTAAAGTGCCCAGTTATATTCGAGTTTTGATTGAAAACGGCTGCGCTTCCGGTTTTTCTCCAGCAAAACGTTTGAAACTTAGTTCGCTCTCTGGGAATGAAAAAATTATCATTTAAAATCCGACAAACAGTGTAGGTAGTCTAGTAGAAATGTGTTCTAATGTGACAGAGTGGGAATAGTATACACATTACCAAAAGAACAAGAAAAATGGTGTTTTGAAAGAACCGGCTTGTTCAGCAGGAAGAAAAAGACCACGTTTAAGTGAAGAAGAAAAAGTTCATATTAGAAGAAAAATCCGTTCCTTATACTTCAATAAAAAAATTCCTACCCTCAACAAAACCATAGCAGCTCTAAAAGATGACGTTGATGGACCATAATTGTCTCGGTCGACAATACACAGGACATTACAGGAACTTAATTTTTCATGGGAAAAAGTGAATCGAAAATCAATGCTAATTATTTCTTGGAGACGCAAATACCTTCGGAAAATGAAGAAATTTCGTGCTAAGGGACAGGAAATCTTTTATCTCGATGAGACTTGGTTGAACGAAGGATATACTGTAAAAAAAATTGACAACATAAAAATGTTACAAGTCGTCATCAAGCAGTCCAAGAGAGTTGGTCAACTGGAATAAATCCGCTATCGGGTAAAGGTCGACGACTAATTATTACACATATAGGTAGCGCTAATGAATTCTTAAAAAATGGTTTACTTGTGTTTGGGTCCAAGCACAAAGGGGATTATCACAAAAATATGAACGCTGATGTTTTTTAAGAATATGTTGAACAAATGATAGCAAACATTCCACGGAGAGCTGTAATTATTCTAGATAACGCAAGTCGAACGCTTACCAACAACTGCATGGAAAAAAAAGAGACATTGCCAGACGGTTAACATAAAAAAGATACAATTTCAAAAAACTATGCTCAATCTGGAGCTTTTAACTATAACAAATTTGCATTTGCAACTATTTGTCAAGTATGTGATTGATGAACTCTGCGCTTCTCACGGGATTACGGTAGATAGATCAGCACGACATCACTGCGAACTCATCTCAAAAACGACAATATTTCACCAATAACATGATTTATTACCATCTAATATTCTGAGACGTACTTTAGTCGAAACTCTAAAATCAAGTATATTTTCTATCTCAATTTGGCAAGAATGTCTCGTTTCGGAAAGACAATACGCAGCCGAGCGTTAACCTGTAAAGAAATTACACGTTTAAGTACATAAATCGTGTCATTTTTTTTTGTTACTTTACTTTGCTTGAATGTTTTGCATTTATTGCATTACGCTCTGTTAGGCGACCAACGAAAGTTAGTGTGTAAGTTAGAGTGTAAGAATCCACTAATGTGCAGTTATCCAAGGTTTTTTATTTCAAGAAGATCTACTTTAAAACGCAACGTGTTAACGTAAGAAACTAAACCTTCCACTATAGGAATGGACTTTAATTCCACAATCGTTGGGTACCACAAGGAGAATATCAATTTTAATCGGTAAGTTTCGTATGAATAAAGTTTCATGCAATATGTCAATGTCTAACTGGCATAATCTCAGCGATAACACACTATGCGGGATATTATTGATCGATAATATCCTGTGTATCGTCCACCATTGTTACTGTGTGATTACATTTATCAAATTGTGGTTTTGACATATAGTTATGTTTTAGTCAATGTAGATGAATGTCGATAAAGTTAAAAAAGTTTATCAATACTGTTGTTAGTATTCATTAAACAATTGTTTTTTAATATTTGTATTACTAAGATGTTGAGAAATAATCTCACCAAATATACATTGAGTAATTACCAATAATCTACTGAGCACTTGACTAGGTACACTCAAGCATTTTGGTTTTAGGAACACCGTGCAAGCTAAAATGTGTGTAAAACGGTTTCTGATTGGTTTTTCACTCCGCCCTAAGCCCCAGGCTGTGAGCTCTGATTGGATACCTAAGACCAACCCTTAAAAGCTACGCGTACTTTTAATTTTTGGCTTATGGTTGGTCCTGATCCCGCGCCCAACCACAGTCTATTCGTATTGCGAGGGCCAAGTCACATCCACTACTATGTTCTGATTTCTGATTAATCTTTAAGTCTCTCGCATTTTAGTTGAAGACATAGGGCTTATGCCGTTTGATTGGGGTCCTAAGGCTTTGTATTCTGGTCGGGTGTTTGTTCGTGTTGATATTTAGCGATATATATTAAAAGCTAACGAAAGTTTCCTGTCATCGGTTTTCTGGACTTCCGCATCTATACACACTACATGATTTAGCAATCTTGCTTATCTACAATCTGGTGGCCACGAATATGTTCAACTTCTGTGACATTCGACCGTTCCTACTTATTAATTTGTAGTAGAACACCATATGTATAAAAGAATCCTGCACCTACGAGTGAAGACAGTGAAGAAATATCACGACACAAAACGATTTTCATAGCTAGTATAGTATGATCGACCGACTTCTAAACAAACACATTTTTACACGTTGAAGTAAATTTATAAAATGCAAGATCCGTATTTAATATTCAATAGTTATCGAAACCTGTCTACCCACATAAAACAAGAGATTACATCTAAAACAAAGAAATTATTTTTTATGTTTAACTAAAACGATGAATCACTTACGAATAGTCTTTTCGAACGAGTGAACGAGTGAATATACCATGTAATCAATAAAAGTCGGAAACATGTTTTATAACATCTAAAGTGCTTTTGGGCAGCAACATCTGAAATCATTTTGGAGGATTGATTCTTGAAATTAACCCAACATCTAAAGTGCCTGAACCTCGAAATAGTCACTAAACATCTAATGTCCTTTTGACAGATTCAAAATCCAACACTTGCAATAATAAAGCTCTTCCGGAGGATTGATTTTTGAAGTTGACCCATCATCTACGAGTCTAGCCCCCGGTAATTGAAATAATGTCTTTTGGAAGACTGGTCATTGAAATTACCCTTATATCTAAGGTACTTTGGCCGAATAGTCTAATGAATTAAAGTCCTTTCAGAAAACATCTATGATCCTTTTAACAGATTCTAGCCCAGCATCTGAAATAAAGTGATTCTTGAAATTACCCCAGCTCTAAGGTATTGAATCTGCAAATTACCGTGAATGTCAAAGCTTCTTTTGCCGAATTCTTGAAATAGAGCCAGTAACCGAAAATAAAGGGATCTTGAATTATTTTAACACAATGAATTCTCACTAAAATCAAATCATATAAATGCTAGCTAATTACTTGAATATGGGTTTCGTTAAAACATTATAAGCACATAGCAGTAAGTACAAGTCTTTACTACCCTTTTCCCCCTTTTCGGTAACATAAATAGCGTCTGATGTGATGAGACGATTTTTTTTTCTGTTTTGTTAGATGTTTTATGTGGCCTCTGGCTCAAGGATTATTGAATAATATTATGTAATGAGAGCTGAGAGATATGTTTCTTTGTTCACGATTTGATGGAATGCATTTTGTGTTGGGAAGAATACACTTGGGTTTCTATAGTAACATCCACGTGTAAAGATTTCCACCCCTGAGCCATTAGTCTCCCGCATTAGATCATTATTATTACTACGAGTTCTTTACCGGCTGTAATGATTAAGAAATTTTTAAGAAATGCTACGCCAACTATAGCTGAAAAGGGATGCCTAAAATGACATCCTATCTATCAATTGTCGAAACCGTACCAACACCTTCAATACCGAATACCTGCACTTACACTTAATCGATTATTTTATCTCGTAGAAAAACCTGTAAATCGATAAGTACAATATGAGGATATATGTACTTGTAATGCCGAAAGAGGGAGATAGGTATTTAACTTCATGTAACGAGAGATGAAGAGGGTTGAAAAGGGATTAGGGTGAGGGAGAGAGGGAGAAAAAGGTGGAAAAGAAAGAGAGTGAGAGGGAGACGGTAACGGAGAGGAAGAGGGGGTGAAAGAGGAAAGGAAGGGGGAGAGGAGGGCGAGATATAGAAAGAAAAAAAAGGAGGGGCAGAGGAGAGGAAAGAGAGGGAGAGAAATAGAGATGGTGATTGTAGGTACGATTGTATGCAAACAACGTGTTGGTATGTTGGGAAACTGCATATTTGTAGGCTTACATGCTCTGTATTTGAGCTTTTACTTGATGGTTATTGTATATTTGCGGTGTTTGGGTTTTTACTTGTTTGTTACTGAGCCATTAGTCTCCCGCATTAGATCATTATTATTAGTACGAGTTCTTTACCGGCTGTAATGATTAAGAAATTTTTAAGAAATGCTACGCCAATTATAGTTGAAAAGGGATGCCTAAAATGACATCCTATCTATCAATTGTCGAAACCGTATCAACACCTAGTTAACAAAATCAATACAGAATACCTGCACTTAACCGATCGATTATTTTATCTCGTAGAAAACCTGTAAACCGATAAGTACAATATGAGGATATATGTATTTGTAACGCCAAAAGAGGGAGATAGGTTAATTACCTCATGTAACGAAAGATGAAGAGGGTTGAAAAGGGATTAGGGTGAGGGAGAAAGGGAGAAAAAGATGGGAAAGAAACGGAGTGAGAGGGAGATGGTAACGTAGAGGAAGAGGGGGTGAAAGAGGAAAGGAAGGGGGAGAGGCGGGCGAGATATAGAGGAGGAAAGGAGGGGCAGAGCAGAGGAAAGAGAGGGAGATAAATAGAGATGGTGATTGTACGTACGATTGTATGCAAACAGCGTGTTGGTATGTTGAGAAACTGCATATTTGTAGGCTTACATGCTTTGTATTTGAGCTTTTACTTGATGGTTATTGTATATTTGAGGTGTTTAGGTTTTTACCTTTGTTACTATGTTTGTTTAACACTTCATTATTTTCACGTTTTAGCCACTTTGGTATAATGCCTTGCATGTTGTGTGCAAGTTGAAATTTAATTAACTATTACTAATTCGCATTCTTGATTGGTGTGCAGTTTTCAACTGGCTCAATGTAATTAACACAATAGAATTTAAAAACATACAGCTTTAAAAAATAGTAGTTTGTGGCAGCATTGTGATTTTTAAGCAATCACTTAGAGAAGATTGGTAACCTAGGGAGAGTATAGCAACGGATAACTTGTTAATTCTTATTTTTATGTAATATATAAAATTGATACATATATGTTTTATAATTTATTTATTCTCAAACTACTACGTATATTAATATTCATGTACTCCAATGTAAATTAATCGTGGTGAGCGCATGTACTTTAATACTCATTTCAACAAATAACAAGGTTAACTTTGCAACGAAATTTGTCTGAATCCATACACGATTTATTTATATTTATTTCATTATCGGTAGGAACCACTCTGGTACCAATATGTGACATAAATGAACCCAGCATACCGGGCCATATTGATTGCTTTAAATATTATCGATCGCACTTTCAAAACTAGAATTGGAAATTGTATGTATAAGACTTTTACTATGCCAAAAGGAATTTCTCAAGGAGTTGGAAGCGCCATTTATCAAATAATGAATCTCATACCGGGTCTTATGATACTACTACCGGCGTATATTATGCTAAGCTATACGCCATTTGGCAAGCACTCCTTATGTGTGAGTATCGTAGTAAAGGTGAATACCAAATAACTATATATATATATATATATATATATATATATATATATATATATATATATAGCAGTATGTATCGACTCCCTTAGTGCAGTTAGAGCTATTGCAAGCAACCTTTCACGAATAAAACCACTGGTTAATACCATAAAAGTGCGCCTATATTATTTGAACTCAATCAATTTTAAAATTTTGTTAATGACGATAGCTGGTCATGCAGGTATAAATGAAATGTCAAGGTGGATGAAGCTACTACAAATAACAATAAAAATGCTATTCAACCTGGATTGGAAGAGACACGTAAAAATAATGGTTATGCAATCGTGGAATATGATATGGGCAAACTCCAATACGTTTCTAAGCAAATTAAAAAAAGATACTAAACCATAGAAAAATCGCTATCATCTAAATAAAAAGGAAGAAGTTGTATATACAAGGTTACGCGTAGGCCGTACACGTATTACAAATTTAATGGTTAATTCTGGACGTAGGTTATGCAACATGTGCCGTACACCATACACAGTGCAGCATATGCTCTTCGCTTGCTCTGTGTATGAAAATGAAAGAGAAGTGTTAAGTTTAGCTGAAGGCATGGACAAAATAATAAGTGATAACTATGATTGCATTCACCAGCTAATAACGTTTTTAAAGCACATTGTTATGTTTAAAGAGATGTAACTCCAAAAGGAAAAATGGTGCTAGACCTTAGCATCTATGCCATAAACACTGAAAAAAAAAAAATAATAATACAGTTTTCCAAATGCATCATAAGAAAAGGATGTTGAACAAAGAAACTTGCTGTAATTACTGTATTTCTGGCGTCACTTACTCCCATATATTCAATGACTTCGGATGAACTAATTTTTGCAGTACTCCCTGTATTCCGTACCGTAACATTTCTGTTATTGTCATAGTATATGCCTAATCTTTGAAGATGCCAGCTAAAAAAGTATTTGGTGTTGCACCTTTAAATTCATAACTTTGTACTTTACAAAGATTTCGACCATTAGTGCTCTCTGTGGTATTTTTGTTAATATTTATTTAATAAATACTTGATTTATTCTAAAATTAAACTCGTATAATTTAGTGTCTGGCTGTGACGAAAATATTCATTGCAAGTATATTGGTCTAGTGTAAAACTGCATTTGTAAGATTCGAGATGCACATAGTTCAGCCACGGGTGGCTTCAGACATTCTCTCTACGTTATCCATATTATAAAACTTATTTTCATAATAATGTCATTTTACTCTTGACATACGTCTGGATCTAATCAAGGTAATAAATATTTTATGATTTGACTTATGTCAATAGTGAAATGACATTAAATGAAAATGAGGTTATAGTATGGATAATATAAAGGAATACGTCCTACCATACAAAGCCACCCAGACTGAACGACTCACTGAACACTCGTTAAAATGATTCACGTGTAAAATAATTATTCATTAAGATTAGATGGTTAAAATATTCCAATTAAACTTATTTTTGATTAGGCAACTCCTTCGAATTGGTACTTATATTTGCCAAAATCACAAAACGCGTTTTTTCTGCTATTGGATGCAGTGGTTTCCTTTAATTGCAACCCCCAAAATAATAAACTAATGATCAGGGCTGTTCCGACCCGGGAGTGCAATGGGAGCGGACATACGGGTGACAAGCCTCGGGAACGGAAAGCCGAGGGGGCGAAGGTAGACATCCTGTTACGGAAAAATTAGAAAAGCCACAAATTACAAACAACTATGAAACAAACATAACATGCGTGTAGTACATATATTTCAAAACCTAAGCATACAAAAATTAAAGACTAGCTTCAGTATTTAAAGTGAGACATTTTGGTTCGCTTAAGGAAATGTTAGTCATCGTAATGTTTCATCTATGTCCTAGGTTTTATCTAAGCGCAGCATATTGAAATCTCCAAATACTCCTTTATTCTTTAAGTAATAGGCCGTATTCTACAATAGATCTAGACCCCCCCTCCTATAATGTCACGAATTAAATTAATCTCAAAGTCATTTTTTGTTAAAGTGTAGGAATATTATTTTTTTCGGTACCACAACCAACCCACTGCACACTGCTTCTTCAATTCACATGAATATCATTTATTGCTTGCTCTAATTCTCTTTTACTATTTTTTGGAGTAGTTACTGTGTGAACGTATATCATCAACGAATTTTGCAGTTCTTATATCCAATTTGATATTTTTAACTGTATCCTTTACATAAAAGATAAATAACAAAACTGAGAACTCCTCCTGCTTGAGCAACTGCTTTAGAAAGGATTCACTTTACTTCTTAATTAGGAATTGTGTGATACTTTGAGATTAATTAAGAAGGAATATCTACTGCTTTGAATATTCGCGGGAAACCATATGCCGGAATTCCATCGTCTAAAATCTTTACACTCTTTCATTGTATTTGTCTATTTAACATAAAATGGTGATAATTATACTAAGGCATATTTATTCCCTATATAACAAAATATTCAATATTATTAAAATTACTGTAAAGAAGTCAAAATTTGTTTTAACAACGTAATGTTACTTCTTACTTCGTAACTTGTTAGAACCTGTGCTTTTGTTCGATCGCGTCGTTGTTAGTTTTACGGCTCCATGCAAGATTTTGTAGGAAACAGCTAAAACCAGACCTTATATACACGCGCACCCAGTTGAAATTTGTCATTTAGAATCCGAACGTATCAGTTTCAACAACAGTAAAATATTGCTCCTTAGTGCTTAATTTGTGTTCGATTTTGTGATTATCATTGAGTTACTATGGCTGCAAATTTATTAAACGTAAGTGCACTTTATGGTATACTTTTTTCCTTACTTATGGTTACTGTAATGGGTTTTCGGTGGTGGCAGGTGAAGCTGGCTCCCAACGAAGTCCAACACAAAAATTAAACCTTGTTTGGGAATATTTTATTTAATGAAAATTATAAGTTACGGTTATTATGAATATTTATGAATACTCCTATTATTCAGGCAGTCTTTGGGTCCACTCCTGAACCTATACGGTTCCCCAAACAGGCTGCGTCGGGTTTCCCAGTGGAGGACAAAATTCAGGGTCGAATCCTTATGGTAGAAGATCTACCTAAAACTCAATTAAATCGGGCGGACGACGGATACGGTAGACAAGGCCACAGATCCCCTTGACAAACAAAATTACTTCACCAATGATGGATGAAAATGAACGATTCTTAATAAAAATGAACACTGTGAATTTACTTAAGTTTCACTGATTACGGTTTAATCAAAGCTTTTTACTATTTGTCAAAATAAATTTAGCTAAATTTTTATACTCGTTTACTAACTACTCTTTACCTCATACTAATCCACAATTGCAATTTTTGTCTAGATACTATTACAGTGAGAACGAAAGGTAATCATTTTGGTAAAAGAACTTACTAAGTACGATGTTTAAAAGGGGAGAACGGCTGGAAATTCCATAATTTTGATGATGAGGCGACAGCGTAACAATTTGTTTTAATTTAGATTAAATAAATTACTGAATTAATATTTCTTTCATTGTGCTAAAATTATTATTTGTGAAACAACAGAACGATTGATATAAAATTCGGCAAGTTTCCATTAACAAAAAATACTTATTTTATCTAACGGTTTAATTAGTAATTAATAACACTTATATCAACTGGAAATCACGCAATTCCAGAAGCTGGTTACTGTTTGACACATCTGTCGGTGTTCGCGTTTCATACAATAGCGAAGAGATTACATTATTTTCATTGTAGTTGGAATTCATGGAAAGTATTTCAGGTTTAACTTTAATTATTTATATAGAAAATGTGATTTAACAATACAATTTTCTACGAAATGAATTAATATTATGTAGACGGTGTCAACTATTACTTATATTATTAATTTATTCCCTTAATTATATTGATCAGATTTTAAATTCCATTTTAGAATGCTTCGGTTTACTAATATTAATACAAAAGGATTTGAATGTAATTTTCCATTTAACGTGTGCTTTTTAATACAAACCAAATTATTACTTATCAAGTTTTAATTTCGGAATAACAAAAAGAAAACTTTCATTTGTATTAACGGTGTAATTATTTATAGTACTTAATAAGTTTTAGTTTGGAAATAAAAAGAGAAAATTTCTATTTATAATTAACGGCAATCTCTTAGATCTTTTTGATTTTTTTTTATTAGGTTCAAATCCTACTCGAGGTAAACTTTTTATTTATGTACTTAATAAAATTAATAATAACTTTTTGATTTTTGTTTATCATAAATGATATTATTCTGAATCGCTAAACGTTAACATTATGTTTATTTGACGTTTATTATGAATCACGCTATAATTATTTATGTTACTTAATTTAATTCTTATCGATATGTAATAGTGTATAGTTAATTGCTTGACGGACTTAATTACGGTTTTTGTTGACGGAATAAAAAGGAAAAAAACTAATCTTCACATTACATAACTAATGTGATAAATTTATATATCTAGAAAATGACAGATTTTTCTAAAAAAACGCAAATGTTTTAAAACGTAACATTAATTAAAAAGCACGATAGGTATAAACTTTGATTTATCAATTAGAAAAGTTAAAATAGATCAGCTCTTTTGAAAAATATTAAATTGAAATCAACGTGTCGAAACACCAGAGCATTGGTTTGCAAAGATTTGTCTATATCGAAACGTATCCAAACAACTTATACATTACGATAAGTGTGTTGACACCTTAAATCGTACTTAATTTTATCCTAAATAGATGTCTGATAGTTGGAAAAAGCTTTCTGGAGTTCAACACAGAAAAAGAAGCTTGAAAAAGAAGAGTTAGCTAAAACGGAAAAATTCTGAAAGACGTTTATTTAACCGACGGGAAGAAGAAGTAAGTGTGCATACAGACAATATTTATAAGGATCCTGGCCATTGGCCTTCCGACAAAGTAAATTATGTTTAGTAGAATTAGGCATAACGCAAGTTACAAAAACAGGTGTAAACTTTCCCTTGAATAAAGATTGTAAAGGTTTCTCATCTACACATCATAGAAAAAATGATTTCAGTATTCGATGAAAATTTCATTCCAGCCAATCATTTCTTGAGATTCGGGAACCAGAATAAATCCGACGGGGCTTTACCAGCAGACGGAATCGTCTTTGTCTCTCTTTGGAGTTGGCTTTCCATGTTTTGTCCACTGTTTTGACCGCTCCTTGGTCTCCGGAGTGTAGTGGTGAATCCATGTTTCGTCAACAGTCGCAAAAAATCTTTTTCATTATATTTGAACATGTCTAGACATTGTTACAATTGTGGGGTACCATAACAAGAATATCAATTTTAATCGGTATATTTCGCTATTGTTTAATAATTCTATCTAACATCTATAATAAATTCAATAAAATAAACTTAATAAGTTATGAAATAAGTGTAATAGAATCAACTTTCCCACATGAATCAAGCTACATGCATTTTGTCAATGTCTAACAGACATAATCTCAGCGATAACACACTGTGCGGGATATTATTGATCGATAATCTCCTTGTGCAATGTGCATCGCCCACTATTGTTATTGTATGATTACATTTATCAATTTGTTGTTTTGATATAAAGTTATGTTTTAGTCAATGTCACAGTAATGTGGATAAAGCTAAAAAACGTTTATAAATACTGTTGTTATTATTAATTAAACAATTCTTTTATAATATTCGTATTACTAAGAACCTAAACCTAAAACCTACGCGCACTTTAGTTTTATGACTCCCGGTTGGTCGTGATCCCCCGCCTAACCACACTCTATGTATTTTGTGATTGGTGGCACGAGGACCAAGTCACTCGGACTACTGTGTTCTGGTTTCTGATTAGTCTCTCGTATTCTGGTTGGAGACATAGGGCTACCACGTGCTGATGTATAATGAGAGGACCTTACCTCATCCTGTTTGATTGGGGGACTAAGGCTATGTACTCTGGTTAGGTGTTTGTTTGTTCGTGTTGATATTTAGCGGTATGTATTAAAGCTTCAAGGAAGTTTCCTGTCATTGGTTTATCATCATCATATAGTGGAATATAAGTTGGAGAAGGTTTCCTATATTTGTTTGAATGATCGTGGTGACAACTAGCGAAATATTTGTAAAGGTAGTAAAAGGTTCCTGCTACTGTTCCTGTCTTATGGAGGCAAAATTTAAAATTTGAAGTAGAACCTACTCACTTAAAACAAGAGGTTGCACCTAAAACAAAGAATTTATTTTTTATGTTTAACTAAAACGATGAATCAGTCACGAATAGCCTCTTGCAATAATACAATAATCTTCCGGGGGATAATATTTTTCAAGTTGATCCATCTTCTATGATTCTAGCCCCGATAATTGAAATAAGGTCCTTTGGGGGAAAGATCATTGAAATTACCCTTACATCTAAGTTACTTTGACAGAATAGTATAATCGTTTAAAGTCATTTTGGAGAACATCTAAGCTCCTTTTCACAGATTCTAGCCGAAATAAAGTGATTGTTGAAATTACCCCAGCATTTAAGGTGTTGAATCTTGAACTTACTCTAAACGTCTAAAGTTCTTTTGCCAAATTCTTGAAATCGAGCCAATAACCGAAAATAAAGGAATCTTAAATTATTTTAACACAATAAATTCTCACTAAAATCAAATCATATAAATGCTAGCTAATAATTACTCAAACATTAAAACATTATAATCATATAGCAGTAAGTGTATAGTTGTCTTTTTCCCCCTTTTCGGTAACACAAATAGCATCTGACGTCATGAGACGACAACTATAGCGGAAAAGGGATGCTTAAATTGACATCCTGTCTCTTAATTGTCGAAACCGATAAGTACAATATGAGGATATATTTACTTTTAAGACTGGTTAATTAGCTCAAGTAACAAAAGATAGAGAGGGGATGACAAATGGATGGCTGACAAGGAGAAGGGTAGGAAGAGATGGGAAGGAAAGAGATTGAGAGGGAGATAGGCTACTAGGTCAACCAATACATTTTCCATGTGTTTCAGTATGTGTACGTGTTCTTCCTTTGCTGAATCCTGCCTGTTTTGCTACATTTTCTCCTCCATATACCCACTTCTCAGCTTGTATCCCATCTTCTTCCTCCGCTTTACCTTTTTTCATCTTCTGTATTGCCTCCATTACTTCTTTTATTCCTTCTCCTTCTTCATATATTTCGTATACTTTCTTACTTTGTCTTTCTTTTCTTTTCTGTCTTCGCTCCTCCTCCAGCAAGTTCCTAAAATATCTCTACCATTCGTTTATTTGTATTCCCATTTGTGTCCATCTTCTCCTCTTTTCTTTCTTTAAATACTTCCATACGTCTTTTTCATTTTTATATTCTGTATCTGTTCTTCCTATTTCTTTTTGTTTTCCTCCTTTTTACTCTCGCATGTTTTCTTGTACTTTTTTTATATTCTTCTTTTTCCACCTTCCCTTTCTTCCACAGTGGACTTTCCCCGTTGCTTCCTCCATTCTCTCTCTCATTTCTTACACAATTTCTTGTACTCCCTTACCTTCCTGTATTGTTTTTCCCATTTTCTCTTTGTACCTCTATATACTATCTTCTGTCCATACTTTCTTGGTTATGAATTCCTCTTCTTTCACCATCTCTTCTCTTTTTCTCCCTTCCATTATCAGCTACAAGGGTTGGTGGTCCAATTCGACCCTCTCCTCTAACCCTGAATGCCTTCATCTTTTTCCCAGACTCTGCATTCGTCATTAAATAGTCTATTATTGATTCTCTCCTTCATCCTGTATACGTGTTTCTCTTTGCTTCTCTATTCCCATTCATGATTTCCCACCCCTTTTCATTGCACACTTCAGCAGTCCTTTTCCTTCTATGTTTAACGCTTTATCCTTTGTCTATCTCTTCCCCATCTCTTTCGTTTCTTGTATTGTCCCCTCTTCCTCGGTTCTTGCGTTAAAGTCCTTTATTATTATCATTCCCTTCTCCCTCTCTTCTATCATCTCTTCTAGGTTCTCCCTTGTCTCTTTCATCTTTCTACTATATATCGTCATTACTTTTATTTTTACTTTTCCCCACTGTATATTCATTTGTACAATTCCTCTTCTTTGTTATATGTGTTGAAAAATTGAAACATAAACATTAACATGTTTATGTTAGATATCATTTTCTTCTTATTCCCGTTATTATGCCCCCTTTGTCCTTTCTTTCCTGTTACCGCTTTCTCCAGCCATGATAATTCCTCTGGCATCTCTCTTTTCCACTACTCCCGTTCTTTTTCCTGCAGCCATGTCTCTTGCAACCCCACCACGTCCTGCTCCCTAGTGAACTCCCAAAATTCTTGGTCTTTGTTCTTGTTGAAAAATGGAGATAGATGGAGAAAGTTATATATGGAATGAGAGAACGAAGGAGTTTAGTTTTTCTATTCTCTCTATCAATTCTTCCTTTTCTCTCTTCCACTTCTTTTCCCTTTCGCCCATTTCTTCTCTCATTTCTTTGATGGCGGTCCTTATTCCCTTCATGCTTTCCTTCATCTGCTTCCTTTCTCTCTCTCGAATTAATTTCTTTATGTCGTCCATTTCTTTCTCTTCCTTCCTCTTTCCGATGTTGAGCTGTTCCCTTCTTTTTTATGGCCTGGCGACCTTATCTTTTTCCCTTTTCCAAATACCCTTTCTGCTTCCTCTTATTCACTCATTATTCATTTCCCTTTTCCCTTGTTTTTATATTATTTCTTTTATTGTCCCAAATATAGTAATGTAACAATCACTTCAAATTAAATTAAAATATTTTATATATCAACAAATATAGGTTAAAGGTTATGCTCTCTCTCTAACGCTCACGATATGTAATGTTATACAAAGTTCCAAGGCTATTTAGTTAAATTAATATTCACTATTTTAAAATGTTTATAAACAAATTAATGTCATCTCACCTCTCCTCCGTCCCTCACTCTCTTCCCTTTCCTACTTCACCCCGAACAAACACTTAAAAACTCCCGTCAATAAGTAACTTAACGTAAAAATTGTAATCTATGCAAAACACGTCCTTATTCACGCAAACACAATACATAATACTAGTAACCCCTTTTTTTAACTATCCGAGACGAATCGCAAAAGATCCGTAAACTCCTCGACGACGGTCAGGCAAATAGTTATTGTTTTTTTTTAAGGTACCGTAATATCTTGTATCTTACGCAAACTGTTTAATATAGCGCTCGGTTTCAATTGCAGTGCGAAAAGTTCATCTATCTCTTCCTTAGTCTTTTGACATATTCCATAGTTAGTCCAAGTACCAATTGATTCAAAATCGGCGCGATAAAGAAGCACATCATCTCAATGGGCTTCAAAAAGCAAATAAATATTTGCCGCAAACTGAGGCTCCCGATATTTGATCTAATTGCATCGATAATACTCTTTGGTACCGTCTTCCGTTTTGTATGCGAATTTGAGTGGTCGTGATCATCCTGGTTTCCATGCCACTTTCACTTACCTTCAATTCCATATTAAAACAATAAAAGAAATTCGAAGATCGAACACATCACTGTATAATTATGTGATAAGTGATTAAAACATACACTATTTAAAACATTCACTGTCAGTCGGTTGGGTTCAGAGGTAATAAATAATAGCAAAACACAAAAGCAAAACCACGTGACTACTGCATATGCGAAACATTGTATAGTTCGCTCGATTGTTCTTTCTCTATCACGCCCGTGGTGAATGTCGCCAGGTCACACAATAGTGCATGCACAGCACAGTGTTTGGCAGCACCAAAATGATTTTCAGCAGTAAAACAGATAAAACAAAAGAATAATGTTAGGCGTGAAATGTTTTTTGTTGTACTGCTAATACATTTGTTGTGTTATCGTCTGGTTAGAACCATTCAAAAACTGAAATGTGTAAGTCTCGCTAGATCACATTGATACTGCGATTACTTACGCTGTTAAAAGTAGCGTTCCAAAATCTTCTATTGACACACGGAAACGTAGAGTTGCATGTTGGAATGAAAACGTCAAAACAGCAATTTATGAAAAGAAAAGAGCTTTTAATAAATTTAAAAGAAATTGCACACTCGAAAACGCAATCAACGTTAAACGGTTGAGAGCCAGAGCTAGACAACTTATTAGAAGTAGTAAACGTAAATCAACAACTCAAACCAGGAAACATGGCGCAAAACCAAATGTATCAGCAGAAGGCTAAGATGACCACGTCCCGCATAGTATAATAATAAACGAAATAGCTATAGAGGAACCTTGCCACGTTGCTGAAGCCTTGCAGATGCATTTGTTAAAAACAATGAAATAATACTACTCAATGAAGGTGTCCTTGAAGCACCAATACTTTTTTACTAGTGACCAAATGGAACCAATAGCCTGTCCTTCACTATGGTAGAATTTCGGAGGGCACCAGTAAAGACTAAAAACTCTTCACCGGGACCATATGAGTTTATTAAAGGATTATCCTACGAATATAACAAACAATATTTGGACATTTGGTTCTTATCCAACTATGTGGAAAAATTTTATTTTTGTCCACATTCTGAAACTTTGAAAAGGAATCCACTAAACCAGAGAACTATAGGCCAATACTTATCAGAAGCAGCTGCCTTAATAAACTTTGGAGAAAATGGTGAATTCACGTTTAGACTGGTCCCTATAAAAACATGAACTCCTTTCTGGCTTACTAATGGACTCAAGATCCACAACAGACAATTTAGTTCAACTTTAATGTGCTGTACTAAGCAGCTTTGTAAATGGAAAACATCTAATTATAGTTTTTTGGACACTGAGAGAGCGTTTGACCTTACGAAACCGTATCGAATACTGTCTAAATGAACTAGGATTTAAGGGCAACCTACCGCTTTTCATTGATACTTTTTTAAAAGAAAGGACGTTCCAAGTATGCGTTGGAAACTCTCTTTCATCGGACGAAAGCAAAGGAGCGGAGTACCGCACGGATCTACACTAAGCGCGACCTTATTTGTAATCGTTCTCGACCCTCTTTTAAACTCAATTACATCATTGGAAAAAGTATGTTTGTGGACGACTTTGCTATTTACATTTCCGACACGACAACAAGCAATATTACTGACCATTTGCAGTTAGCAATAGATAATCTTTTTTTTTTTTATGATTGTGGACCTGAACAGGCTAAGTAAGTCATATCGTGCTAAAGCACTCAGGAACACTTAGGATGATGGATAGAGGGATAATGAATTGCCAATAGATGCCTATGAACAGCTACCTTAAATTTTCTCATATCATAAGTGAGAGGAAAACAGGAACTAGGGAGATCATTCCAGAGTTTAGAAGCCGTGTAGAAAAATGTGGATTACGCCCGTTTGGTACGACAAGTGGAGATTTGTACTGCATACTGATGATGTGAATGAGCGAACCGAGTGTTTCTCGCAAAGATAGCCGGAGATGGTATCAAAGAATGTAATTCACCAGCACAATAGCCGTTGTAATAACGATAATACAAAGAAAGAACTGAAACCATCCTTCTATGCTCAAGGGACTGTATGTGAGAAGTTAAGGACGGGTCATTTATAAGCCTAATCGCTCTCTTTTGAATACGATCAACGATATCGAGAGCGTATTGGGGAGCACTAACCCAAAGGTGAGAATTATATTCCAGATGAGGCCGAATTTGGGCGTTATACAGCAGAAGGAGCTGTCGAGAGGTAAAGTACTGCTTAGATCTGTACAAAAAGCCTATTTTACGAGCAGCTGTTTTGGTAGCTGACAAAAGATGGTCAACCCATGAGAGATTTGAAGATACAGTCATACCCAACAGAGTAATAGAGTCTGAAAACTTAAGAACTGAGCCATTCATACTTACAACAGGAAATGATCGATCTTTTTTGGCGGACATAAGGCAACACTGAGTTTTGTTAGCATTAAATTTAACTAGATTATTGCTTCCCCATTCTAGAATACGTTGAATGTCTTTGTTGATTGAATTTGCCATTTCTAGTAAATGTTGCCCATAATATCGATTAAAATTTATCTTATAGCAAAACTCAAGCTAAGCTAAGAAACGGACACGAACACACTCGTCTTCACATAGTTGGCCATACCATCAAAATCAAAAACAAAATTTAATTTCTTGGTTTGGTTCTGCAACCAAAGCTTTATTGGAAGCATCATATTAAAGAACTTACATTAATATGTAAGAAAGCTTTGAATATTCTCCGTTGTTGTCAGTCATATATAATCAGGTGCAAATAAAAAGGTTTTAATCAGATTTTATAAAGGAATTGTCTTGGCTAACTACGATCCTGTGGTTGGCTCTTGAGCCAGGAAAACCTGGAGAAATTGACCAAACAGGGTTCATTCTCAGGTAATGCGAGAGCTGTTTGCACTAGTCCTTTACACGACATATGTAGCGAAGCTACACCATCAACTCACCAAAAATATTTTCAATTATGGAATAAGAATAAGGGCTCTACCTAACTATCCAAATCATAAAATACTACACCAAAACCCATGTGCAAATCTATATGAATCTCGAAGAACAATTATGCGCCTCTCAAGCATACGTTTTCAAGAACACATTAACCAAATCTGCAATGAAATGCTGTTCCAACCTTTTACACAATGTTTTAATGAACAACCACCTGGTTAATTGAACAACCTGTTGTTCTTCTAAATAACACTTTCCAAATGAAGAATAACACAAATAGCGAATACTTCAAAGCGATTTTCTTTTCACCACTACATAACCACCCAACACATGTAAAAATATGTACAGACGGGTCAAAACCTGACCAAGGAGTAGAAAGCGCTATTCATGTGTTAGAAGAAAGCCACAGCTGGACTATGTCCAGCCGAAATATGCCAGCATTTACGTTGCGGAACTGTATGCGATTTTGCAAGCACTCTGGTACTGTTCCCTATCCCAATCTACACAATTTATAATCTATGTTGGTTCCCTAAGTGCACTAGTAGGCATAAAATCCAATAGTACAAAAACTTCTAGCATGTCTAGATTACCAAAAAATCTCCTTAAACAAAGAAGTCTTTTGTATGGTGCCCGGTATACATCGGTATAGAATGCAACGAATCAGTGGACACCGCGGCACAAAATGCAACGCATGAGACTACAATCGACATTGGTACAGTCAGAACAAAGGATATTACACAATTCACAACAAAAAATGTTATTACGAAGTGAATTTTGGTTTGGAAAGCTAACAAGTCGTTTTATTAGTTGAGTTGATCGGCCTATTTCCACAGTTTTTGCTTTTTGAGCGCGACCTTTCGGAAACGGACTCTGCTTCCGTCATCAGGCTTAGTCCTGAGAAGGACTGTTTTCGCACTTGAGTCGAATTCATACGTTATGATGATTTTTTCCGAAGCACTTGACTAGTCCGACACCTTTACCCCTGAGCCACTGAGTAATCCCACATATATTTTTTAGAACTTACAAGTTTTTCGTGATTGCGCAGAAGTTTATTGCGCATATTGCTCGTAACTGATTGCGCAGGTGTATTGCGCTTAAGCTCTTCGATATTGGTTTTATTTCATACATATGGATTCTAATAATGCGCGAAGAGCTTAAGAGCAATACACTTGTGCAATAAGTTACGGCGCAACATGTGCAATACGCTTCTACGCAACCACGAAAAGTTATATATATATATATATATATATATATATATATATATATATATATATATATATATATATATATATATATATATATATATATATATATTATATATATATATATATATATTTACAATAAAAATGTCTAATTACAAACGTTATAAATGTCATTCTGTGCATGTGGCTAAAGTACCGATTCAAAATAATTAAATTTCACAGCACCCTAATCGGTTTTTTTTGATCTCTCGTTACAGCAATCTGCCTCACATATTCTAAGCGGTTGCAAGAAGTATAGAGTATTAAGCAGCAAACATAATCTATACTGCGTTCGGGGGTGAGAGTGCAGTGTGTGGCAAAGTTAGGCCACGCTTTCCTTATAGGAATTAATAACAATAAAAAATGATAACGATAACCATAAGGTAATTTTAATCGTAACGTTATCCGAATAAATCCAAAATGGCGCATCGGGTCTCGGTTTTTCTGATATGAAAGTTTGAACTTCTTACAACGATTATCACAGTACTCTCAGTATAATACCCCCGATAATTGTTTATTCCACAATCTTATTTTAATGTCACAGTTTGTTTTATAATTCCACTTTAACTGAAAAAGTATTGGACACGTAAATAAGAGTTGCGTCATAAAGAAGTTAACAAATAAACCTCACGAACATACATAGACAAAAAATCGAATTTTTTTTAAGTATAAATTTACTAGCGAACATGTTATTCTAAATTACGTAATTGTGGGAAGTGATAGCAGAGATAGATCAAAGTAGTCCGTTATTTGTTATAAAAGCATGAGCGTGATTCGGAAGAAAACAAGTACGTAAATTTGGAATTTATATTTGAATTTGCATTAAAATTGCAATACGTACATAAAAAATTATGAAATAGAGCAAATTAAAACGAGGAAAATCTTAAACTAAGAACTCTCAAATGCAATAGAAAACACAGTTGTAAAAATAACCATCTTTTGGAGCTTGCTGCACTACTTGCGAAAATGCAAAACGTGTCAACATTGCCACCGTTACTTGGTGACTTGATCTAATTTAATTTAATTCAATTAACTCTTCCAGCCCAACAGTTCTACCAAGTCTTTTTAAAAAATGGCCATTCCTGATCGGTGTGCAATTTTCAACTTACTCAGTGTAATTAATACGAGAGAATTTGAAAACATAGCGCATTAAAAAAAACATAGTTTGTGGCTCGTATTGTTCGGCTACCTATCTTATACTATGGCAATATCAATTAATTTGAGTATTCCAATCTAGTCCGTCCTCGAAAATACAGTACGAAAAAAATTAGTGCCCAGAATTACGATGTATCTCAGCATAATAATTCTCGGGAACCAATTTAGAGTGGCTATGGAAATCTTGGGAAAATATAGTAACGCATAAATTGTTTTTATTTAATAGATAAAATTGATACACCTATGTTTTATAATTCATTTATTATTATTAAATACTATGACTATGTATATTAACATTCATATACTCCAATGTAGATTAATCTTGGTGAGCGCATCTACTTTAATACTAATTTCAACAAATCACAGGATTATATTTTGCAACGACATTTGTCTGAATCCATAAACGATTTATTTATATGTATCTCATCATCGTTAGGAACCACTCTGGTACCAATATGTGACATAAATGAACCCAGCGTACCGGATCCTATTGATTGCTATAAATATTATCGATGTGAAGAAAGAGAAAATGGTGTCGAATTAATTGCCAAGACTTGTTATCCAGAATTTATGTTTAATCCAGTGACATTACAATGTGAATTCCCAGAACAGGTAGTGATAGTGAGACCAGAGTGTGAAACAGGTAATGTTATTGCTATAATAGATTAAACGCCTACAGATTTAAGTAACATTCATATACAGAACCAAGAGTTACGCCTGAATGTGATATAACGGAACCAAACAAACCACATCCTTCCGATTGTTATTTATATTACCGATGTGAAGAAAGAGAAAATGGGGCTGAACTTACTGGAAGAACGTGTGGACCAATGTTAATGTTTAACCCTGCTAAATTAAAATGTGATTTCCCTATCAACGTTGCGAAAGCACGACCTGAATGTCAAATTAAGGTCACAACTACAAGTAAGCAACTATAGAATTTGTCAAACGCCTTATCAATGCATAATTTTTTGCAGCACCTATACCCACCCAAGTTTGCAACGTAAATGAACCAAATCGTGAAAACCCCAATGACTGTTATCTATATCAGAAATGCGAAGAAACTGACAGCGGAATAAAATTAGTAGAAAAAACATGTGGACCTGAATTAATGTTCAATCCACTTACGTTAATATGCGACGATGCGGACGAGGTTGTAGACATTAAACCCGAATGTGAAATATGGTTAACAAGACCACCTGGCACAGAAGAATGTGCAGTTACAGAACCAAATAGGCCAGTAGAATCTGACTGTTACACATATTATCGTTGCGAAGATAGAGAAGGTACCGCAAAATTAGTAGTAAAATCATGCAAACCGGAGTTTATGTTTAATCCAGAAACATTGCAATGTGATTTCCCCGAAAGCGTTGGGCAAGTTAAACCAGAGTGTGAAGCAATAGGTAAGTATAATTTTTGATATAAATTTACGTAATTATATTTAACCACCAATAATTATTACACAGTACCCACTATTCAACCAGAATGCGATGTCACTGTTCCCAACAAACCACATCCATCAGACTGTTACCTGTATTATCGTTGCGAAGAAACCGAAACAGGCACAGAATTGGTCGGCCGAACATGTGGACCCATGTTAATGTTCAACCCACTAAAACTTAAGTGTGATTTCCCACTAAACGTTGCGAAAGTCAGACCGAACTGTCAAGTTGTCACAACAACTACACGTAAGTCTTTAAAATTTAAAATGGTTAATTAATTAGTTACCGTACTATTTCTAGAACGACCCGTAACACAAGTTTGTGAAATTTCGGATGCCAAGCGTCCAGATGTATCTGGTTGTTTCATTTACTATCAGTGCGAAGAAGTGGAACATGGAAATGCTCTTGTAGAGAGAACGTGTGGTCCAATGTTGATGTTCAATCCGCTAACATTAAAATGCGATTTCCCCGTTAACGTTATGAAAGTTAAACCTGAATGTCAAGAAACTACAGTAGCACCAATAGTTACTACCACCAGTAAGAAGGTTTTATATGTTCTGGTGATGAAAACTTATATTCTGTTTATTTGCAACAGGACCAACTACCTCTCCAGTATGCGATGTCAACGAACCAAATATATTGGATCCTAATGATTGTTACAAATATTATCGTTGTGAAGAAAAAGAAAATGGTGTTGAATTGGTACCAAAAACTTGTTATCCTGAATTCATGTTCAATCCGATGAGCTTACAATGTGATTTCCCAGAACAAGTAGTAATACTAAGACCTGAGTGTGAACCAGGTACTTTTGAATCTTACTATTCACAGAATACCATAGCTGATTTTACCTATTTTCAGAGATAATTGTTACCGAAGTGTGTGATATCACGGAACCAAGCAAACCACATCCATCAGACTGTTACCTTTACTATCGTTGTGAATCCTCTCAAAACGGTGCAGATTTCGTAGGAAGAACTTGCGGTCCCATGTTAATGTTTAATCCTGCAAAACTAAAATGTGATTTTCCAGTGAATGTTGCTAAAGTGAGGCCGGAATGTGAAATTGCTGTAACGACTACCACCCTTCGTATGTATTTTTGATCTTCAGAAATGTTTACCTTAAATTATTATTTCTCTAGAACCGATAATTACAGAAGTATGTGATGTTAACGAGCCCAATCGTGCACATATTAGTGATTGTTACTTATACTACCGTTGTGGTGAAACAGATCATGGTGTTGACCTAGTAGAGGAAACGTGCGGCCCAGAATTGATGTTTAATCCAATGTCATTGTTATGTGACTATCCAGACGAAGTAGCGGAGATTAAACCAGAGTGTGAAATTACATACACAAGACGACCTTTAACGGAAGCATGTGATGTATCAGAGCCAAATAGACCAAGTGATTACAACGACTGTTTCACTTACTACCGCTGTGAAGAGCAAGAACATGGCGCTGTTTTGATCGTAAAATCATGTAAACCTGAGTTCATGTTCAATCCCGATACATTGCAATGCGATTTCCCTGATAACGTTATTCCATTGAAACCAGAGTGCGAAGAATTTAGTAAGTATTGAATATTATTAAACTGAAATCGAGCGCAACTACTTTTTTATACGCTTAGAACCAACTATTACTCCTGTTTGCGATATAAACGAACCATCTCAACCTCATGCATCGGATTGCTACTTGTACTTCCGATGTGAAGAAACTGAAAATGGTTCAGAATTAATTGGAAGGACTTGTGGGCCCATGTTGATGTTTAATTCTCTTAAACGTAAATGTGATTTCCCAATCAATGTTGCAAAAGTAAGACCTGAATGTGAAGTTCGGAAGCCAACTACCCGTATGCTTAATTGTTAACTTATATTTATAATACTATAACATTATTTTTTAGAACAACCAGTGACAGAAGTATGTGAAATATCTGATGCTAAACGACCCCACATATCTGATTGTTACATTTATTATCAATGTGAACAAAAGGAAAACGGAAATGATTTAATTGAAAGAACTTGCGGACCAATGTTAATGTTTAATCCACTTACGTTAAAGTGCGATTTTCCTGTAAATGTAAAGAAAGTAAAACCTGAATGTGAAGAGATAGTAGAAACAACTTCTGAAGCTGTAGTAATCACAACCAGTAAGTAACAGTTTGTTGTACAATACACTTAATGATTATAATATTGTATAAAAGTAACGTTAGACATTAATAGCGAGTGTAATGATTGTCTGCACTGCAATATTTACCGAAATCGAATACACAGTCAAATCTCACCGCATTTCTGTCAAAAGACTTATAGTTATCACGGAGTGTGGCATTTTACTCGCAATTTATAGTTATTATAGCGTCATAATTCTAGTGGTCCAATTGTTCTTAGAGAAATGTATTAAACGCGTACAGTGCACAACCTATACATTGAGTTTTATATTTTCACGATATTTTATTTACGAGAGAGGTATGTGTACAACTCAACTAAGGCCTCCAGTGAATCTTGCAAATACGCTCCCTTCAAGCCATTGTTGAGCGCACGTAAAGTTAGCACTGCCACTGCTGCACAATCATATTATGAAACCTATACCATAATTTGTGGTGATTTGGTGTAAATTTGTTACCACAAAAAAAATGGTCTGCATAAACAAAAAATTATGGGCTAACGATTGTATCGAAATCATTTATGTGTCATAATTCCGTGCAAATGTGATGCTACTTTTTTACCCTAAAATAAAATTTGTTGCTAGCATTTTTCATAAAATTCTTTGGTTCAAACGTTATGGAAATCACGAAAACCTTATATCAACGCATGGTATCTGGATAATTGATATACCTACCATAATGTGGTACTAATTTGGTGCAAGCTTTTAACTTCAACATTTCATTTGGTGCTCCAATTTTAGCAAATGTTTGGGTTAAAACGTTATGGTAATCACGAAAATCCTGTCACAAAGTATGCTAGAATTTGGTGCTAACTTTCAGCTCCAAAATTAAATTGATGCTTGCATTTTTGACACTTTTGGGCTAAAACATTATAGAAATATCGAGAACATTAAACGAACATTGTTTCAGGATAATTTTGTGCTAGTTTCTAACTACAAAATAAAATTCTTTGCCTGCATTTTACGAAAAATTTTTGGGCTTAAATCATACGAATACCACAGTAACCTTGTAACGACACATGGTGTACATCGAGGTGATGCTTTATCATACTGTGGTGCCGATTGGATGCTCCAAAATGCATTGCTCATAATTTTCACACTTTAAAATTTAATCGGTATTAATATACAGAAACATTTTAGCCATATCAATGATAACAGAAAAACTTGGTGTTAAACTGCAATTTTATTAGTACTGTTAATAAAATTGTGCAGTAATAAGTCAGTTGCAAATTATTGTTAGAGTAAGTACAGGCTGTCCCAAATTCGAGGGCAAGCATGGGGATCTCGGTTATTTATAAGAGATAGGATATAGGTTTAAATTCGGCACTTTTGCTAAATTCGATGCCGAGTAATAATCTGAAAAGAAATTTGAGCTAACTCGAATGGATTTGGTTTTATGCTCAAAAAACTAAAAATTTCGATTTTCGTTTTTCGCGTTTGGCCACCTTATTGTTAGGAATTTTCAAAATTCGATTAAACATTATTAAGGCACAATACTAATACGGTATTAAAAATATTATGTGACGTTTGGTTTATTCTGAACCATCATCAGGTTTATTTTTTCTTATGGGGGTTAAGATATATTTTTATGTCGTTGGATGGAGAATGTTATGCTGATTTTAGCAATATATAAAACTTTATGGTTTGATCCACTGCGAACTAAAATAATGAGAAAAATACGAAGAACAAGATTCCGCCTTCTTGGATCCAGCAAGGAATAATTACAGTAGTTCTACTTATTTAATTTGTTAAACTCGTTAGAACATCCAAAAAAATATAAAAGCATTTAAACAATTTAAAAAAAAACATTAACAAACAACTCAAACAAGTATGTCTATGTAAGACGGTCATAATAGCGACAACGCAAATTTATCGATAGGTAACAACAAAACAATTACACAGACAAACAAACAAAACTTATTGTAATAAATGTTCGAACAAGTTTCCTTCTTCTTGAGTACAGTAACGAATTCTTCTTCTACAATTGTTTACGCTTCTTTGAATGGTTCGCCTGGGAATTTGACGAAGTTCATTAACAACCCTATTCTGGAGTTCTTCTATATTTTGCGGTGGCGTCTTATAAATCATATTTTTTAAATAGCCCCAGAGGAAGTAATCTAAAGGGGTTAAATCTGGACTTCTTGCTGGCCATCTAAGTGGTCCCCTATTTCCCATCCATTTATCAGGAAATTCGCCGTTAAGATATTCACTTATTATCGCAGCATTATGAGGAGGAGCTCCGTCCATTTGCCACCAGAGAGTCCATCTTTCGTTTAGCGGAACATCGTCCAAAAGGTCTGATATTTCGTTTGTTAGAAATGCGAGGTAGCGTTGAGACGTTAGGATACCTCCGTAAATAATTGGCCCAACCTATCCTTCCAGATTCCAACCACACATTAAAGGACCGGTGGCCTTGTCCTCGCATTTGCCTGTTAATTCGTGGATTTTCAACGGACCAGTAGTGCTCGTTATTACGATTAAACATTCCATTAGTGGAATGGGCTCATCCGTCCAAATTATTTGATTGAGCATTTTGGTATTAAGTTGGTTACAAAAATCCAACCGTCTCA